>QYTT01093954.1:0-53022 GCA_006980735.1 Dasypogon diadema | reverse complement strand
TTTTGTTGTAGGTTTATATAACGATTTCTTTGAAAACGAATAGATTACTGAACCCGTAAGAGATTTTTAAGTGCCCTCAGTTAATAACCAGGAGAATGTAGATGAAGCATGAAATTAAAGGGGAATGTCTTAATTACATCGGAGACTTAAATGCACAGATGAAATATAAAATTCCGGCCGTAATGTATGCCCTGGGAACAACTCCCAATTTCACGGCTGGATATCAAAGCAGACGATTACACAAAAATGTTGAGAAATCGATTGTCACATTTTAAAATGAAAATGTCTGTTCTTTAGCGATGTAATACGAATTGTGGCAGGATAGGTATTAGGGCGCTTAATAGAAGTAATATTTTAGAAAGATGTATAGAGTCAATGTAATTTAATTGGGACTATGTCGTTCTTGATTTTTAAAAAAGTTTTAAAAATATACGTTATGCATCTTATGCAAAATAAGTTTCTTAAGGAAGTTTACATGTAATCGTATTATTAGAAGCGTTTTTTAAAAACTCTAAAAGGCTTTATTTCTAGAAGTTCTACTGTCGAAAGTATAATAAAATTTGTATCAACTTAAAACTGATGTAGTTAGTAAAATACTGATTGAGAAAACGTTGGCTTTTTAAAAATGTATTATAAACATCAACTTCCATCAAAAATCAAAAACAACTAAACCCAATGAAAACGCATGTGGCAATCAAATGAAGTTGTATATGAATAAAATTACGCCTGTGTTGTCATACCTGTTTCCGAATTATCGTGCAGGGATATAGACACATAGGTATCAAACAATTTTTTTTTCTCCATTAATAGATATGCAGTTTGTTGTTTGTATGAGAGATTTTTTTGGACACTATAAACAAATACTTAGATTTGTGTACTCTGAACTTGAAGTGATCCTTATAGATCTTTTTGGCCCGTAAGTAAACCACATATTCAAACGTAAAATTTTATGCTATGTCCATTTCACATGCCAAAAGTGGGGTGTTACATTTAAAAAAGTGAAGGTGGCCTCCAAGTGATCCATAAATTTGACGCCGTGTCAAGCTTAAGGATGCTATCAATTGTCCACAAAATATTAAACGCTCCCTTTCGTATATTATGTGTATTGTGTTTGATAACCACCAAGGAAGGAGAACGTTAGCTTTCCAACGGTATATTATTTGTGCCGAACGGTTGTGTCCTTTAAAAGTTGTTAACGATCAAAGTTGAAAATGTGAATTTTGTAGTGAATTTTGGTCAAAAATTTCACATTTGTACCGTTCAGATGAATTCTTGGCCGTTATCCTGTAATGTCCTTCTGAGGATTTATAAGGATTCAGAGTGCACTTCCGTCAAAGAATTTTAATTACCCCATATGTTTATATATTTTAAAGTTTCTTTCTATTTGGTCTTATAGTTTTTTGATTTTATGTCAAAACATTAAATACAAATTTTCTAATCTTCTTAATTTGATTAAGAGTCCCAAAATCTGCCGCCTTAAGGCCAATTTACATTACTACAACATTGTAAGCAAACAGTGCGAGTGGGATAGATAAAGCTAACATGATAAAATACGAAAAAAGACAAAACATATGCCAACAAAATTTTTACGGGCTAAAATGTCAATTTCCCCGCTGGAATTGAATTTTTCTTTCCCCTTCATTCTTTGTCCTTTTTTTACACATATCATCAATCAATAAAACCATCTCGTTCAGGTTTTCAGTAAAAAAACATGTTGCTGCTATGTAAATTGGCCTTTAGACAGCACTTTTTGACTTTCGGAGTGATGTAATGCATCTGTAAATAACTCACATAAGTATGTAGTGACAGAAACAGAGATTAATGAAACAAATTAAATTAATAATTCGACATAACCCAAAAACTTAAAAAATAAAAAAATTAAATAAAAAAAAATGAAGATAGAAAAATAAAAAAATTAACTTTAATAAAACTAAAGTAGGCGAGAAACAGAATTGTGTCGTGGAGCAAACCGAAATTCTGTTTCTCGCCTGCTTTATTCGTTTGGACCTTTTTAAAAGTTTTATTACTGATGTTCCATATTCAGTTGATAAGTTTTCGATTAGTGTTGGAATCATTAAAATCAATGCAGAAAAAACCCACAGGAGGAGTCACAAGCTCTCACGTTAGCGTTTTAATTGAAATCGAAAAGTTATCAGCTGATAATGGAACATCAGTAATAAAACATTTGAAAAAGTCCAAACGAATAAAGTAGACAAGAAACAGAATTGTGGCGTTTCGGTTTGCTTCTCTGTTTCTACGGTATCGGATCTATCCTCAGTCATTTGAGTGTTGTTGTGCCGAGTGCACACTGAATGCAAATGCAAACACATTTTTTCAAATAAATAGTTGTTTCAGTTTAGTGATTAATAGTTTGAATCATTTCGTGATTAGTAGAAATCAACAATATGCCTCAGTGTTCAATCTCACTCACTGGGATATATGAGTAATATTTGCATGCATTGTAACGCATTACACTTTCGAGCTGAGAAGCAAAGTTCGTCATGTTGCCACAACGGTAAAGTGAGATTGGCACCGTACGTATCTTCCGATGAACTACAAAGTCTAATTGAGGGTCATGACGCAACGCCACGTAACTATAGAAGTAATATTCGATCGTATAATGCTGCGCTTTCTATGGTTAGTGCAAAGGCTCAAGAAAATAGTGCTGGTGGTCTATATATGTATAAAATACACCACTGTATCTACCATGGAATAGGTACATTAAAAGCAATCGAAGATACAACTCCTACATATGCTCAAGTATACATATATGACGTTGAAACTACAGTTTGTCATCGCATGGGATTTGGCTGTGATATAAACTTTATTGAAGGTTTAATGCGAAGATTAATAGAATAAGCCAGGGGCCCTATTCACGAATTCGATTCGATTACTAATACGATACGAATATCATATTCGATTCGATATTAATTTCGTATTCATGAATTCGATCGTAAAAAACTTAAAGCGTTGCCATAAGAATGTATGAATTTCATGCAAGCCTAACGACAATTTCATGCCTTGGATACGACAATTTCATGCCTCGGATACGGCAACACAAATGTAAACGTCAAAGTATCGAATTCATGAATTCCGAAGATTCGATAACGACCAATATTTTAGTCGAATCGAATTCGTGAATAAGGCCCCAGTTTTTTTCACATGGACAGTTATATGTTGCCTTTAGCCGCGCTAGATCATTTGCTGGTGTCAACATATTTAGAGAAGAAACGTCAGAACAAGGAATTAATAATTCTGAAGGATCACTAATGACACATAATGTTGTCTACAGAGAAGTTTTATAAAAATATGTAATTTGTTAACTTTAAAATGCACATAATATATAAAATGTACATAATATATATATTTACAATATTAATTCATCTGAATGTATAATGTATAGTTTTCTTAACTGTGTATCAAGCAAGAAATTAAAGCTATGATCGCGAATGTTTCGCGGGTTGTACTAGTTAAAGTTATTTATATTCTTAATTTTTACTGCGCCGTTTCCTATCTGATGCACTTTTCTTATTCAAGTGGGTTATGTTTGCTTGGGAGCATTGACGGACATTATAGTATTTATGCCTATAGCTATCAATAACGAGCTAAGTCTGAACAAGGTGAGAACTGTGCTTAATATAGGTAGGTACTCGTGCACGCGGTCTGAACATTTGCTGCATTAATGCTAGGAGCATTAAAAACAAAATTGACGAAATTAGGAGTTAGCTGGCTGACAGTGGCAATATTCATGTGTTTTTTGTGAGTGAAACTTGGCTACAAGAAGATATTGCATCATCGTTGGTAACAATACCCGGTTTCAACCTATATCGTATGATAGGGGGAATCGTATTATTGGAGATGTTGCAGTGTACATTAAAAATTGTTCCAAAGCAAATATATATAATTAAAATGCTATTCACAATTCGAATCTATTTTTAGCCCATAGCAATTCATTTTATATCAGTCCAATTTAATCCTAAAGTTACTGGAACTGGATTTAAATATTGGCGCAGGGGTTTAGTTTTCTCTCACAAAAAGTGCAAATTTGTCAGTGTCAAAATTGCGACATGGTCTAAAAAGTTCATATAGAAAAAACATGGTCGATGGGAACATTGAGCTTTCTTTGTATAATTATTTGGTTTTATGAGAGCAGTAGGGAGAATTTTCATAAATTCAACCGAAAGTTTTTAACTCTAGTATGACTATTATGATTCTTTGATTTATTCAATACTTGGATGAATCAGTTCACTGAAATTGCAGCTCAAGTTCATGCATGTCACAGCTTAATTTTTATTTCGTTTATTAAGTTTTGAATAATACCGATATTACTGATTACACTGAATCATAAAACATATAAGGATGCAAGAAACTTTCATTTAGTGAAGTTTAAAAGAAACTCAAATAGTGTATTTTTCTAGGAATTTCAAAAAATGATAATCGTGCCTTAAATTTTTGGTCGCATTTCCAGATTTTTTTTTGTAAACGTTTCCAAAAGTAATCAGTTGCTTCCGTTGAAATTCCATTATGTTTTGTCCTTAGGCACTATATGTCAAGCAATTAATGTGATACGTTATTATTCAATTTATTATTAACTGAAGTGATGAAATTGTTTCAGATCGTACATCTATACAACTGTGCCTTAGCTTTTTTTACCCACTGGATAATTTAAATCGAAAGTTATTTATGTTACCTCAGAGAAATTTCATGCTTGAAGAATTTAATTTCACACGTAACATGATAAATGTAATTAGGAATTACTTTTGCTGATAAATCGTTTTAATTACACTTTGTAATTAATTACCTGCTTCTATGAATAACTAAAATGAGTAAATCTTTAATTAGTACGCCTTAATACTACTATAATGCGGCAATCTCAATAAAAATTTCATGATATGAAGTTGAAGCAACACCGTTCTACTGAATGCGTATGTATGTATGTAAACCAATATTCCTGTCGTTGTATGTTAAAATAAATTAAAACTCTTAATTTAAGGGATTCGGAAGTTTTATTATAATTGTTGATTTTGGGATATATAAAAAGTTTGCCAGGAGGAAACCTGGATGGTGATATGTGTCCTGGACTAGCTCCTGGGCCGTGCAGGCAGGCTAGAGCTGGGCTGAGCTCGCCCAGAGACACGACGGAGGAAGGAATAAGTGCGGAGCGGCATGCTTGACGGCTAGCAATTACAGAGAGTGCGGGGTGGGTTCTTGTGAACAATATCCGGCGTCTTCTACGTACCCCTGCAGCAGAAAGAAATCATGCCGCGGGAAGGAAAAAGGGAAAAAAAGGACGGAAAGGAAGTACCTGAACAGAAGATACAAATTAAAGTAAAAATAAACCAAAAAGGAAAAAGGAGGAAAAGAGAGGTCCCGGTGACTGATGTTGACGATCCCCTACCTGTGCTTCGTTGGGGGAATCAGCTGGTATTACTCCCCCTTGTGGCTTATGCATCCAGTGGTGCATAGAATACGTATAGAATAAGTGGCTCCTGGATGCCCATGCACTTATTTGTCCGGATGCCCTATTAATCCTGAAAGAGAGAAGAAAGAAGCGTGGAAGCCTTCAACCCATCTGCGGGGAGACTTAATCGACTCTGTCATTCGCCCTGTGGAGAGAGGATGAGTGAGAGAGGCGAAAAGAATTAAGTCTCCTTCATTGTGGCTTTATTACAAAAACGAAAGAAAACTACTAGGAAACAGTGCCATGTAGTGGAAAATTACTACGTTTCTTATACCTAATCAAAAGAAATGGGTTGCTATAATTATTTCAATCAGTACAAACTCCAAAATAATTTTAAAACTTGAAATATGTTAAAGCGTAATTCACTTCCTCTCATAAATAATGTAACTTAATTTAACTTAGCATTATTCTCTTCTCCTTTTCGCTTCTGCAAGTGGTACCTAAATTTTAGTTCTGGTCACCTTGGTTTCCAGACCAACCTGACGTCATATTCCCAAAGGAAAAATTATATGAGCTAAAGGAGAATAAAGTTTATATACACAAAGAAATGCATATGACAGTCTATTATGATGTGTAAATTCCTTACATTCGGCCTAGATTCAAAATGTTTCAGTGGCACTTACGATTGACGCTATATACTGAATTTCGCATAATGGGCACACAAAAAAAAAAACCATGGTTTCTTTCCCCCTTGTTTAACGTTCGTTGTTGATGGTATAAGCTATTTAGCAAGGAATCAGGGCCGATTACAATAAAACTGCTGGGTACAAAATTCAATGCCAGCATTAGTTCTCGTAATTCCTAATTAGATAAAATATTATAAGTTACGAAGGGGGTATTTTGTGAGTAGATCTGGTCGCTTACTGATTAGATATCTCTAACGTTTAGGCAAATGAATACTGAAAGGTTCGAGAGAGAAAAAAAACTTAATGCTAGAATAAAAGGGGAATATTAAAGTTAAGTAGACTTGCAGCTAAGGTCTAGGCTTACATCTAAAGTTCTGCATATTTTCTCGCTCAATCTTATTCAATTTCATCCTATGTCCCTTATCCCTTCTTAAGTCCACCCATTACGATATAGCACTTCTCTAAACAATTACAACACTGACAAAATGATTACTCTAAAACTATGAAGTTTCAGCCAATTTTAATTTATGTGGTTAAATGATCATGTTTTATCTGAGTGTTATATTGTTTAAAAGATTTAATAATAAAAGATGAGATTTCACCAAGACGACTTTAAATGTTTCATGGAAAAGTTGAATTCAAAGTGTTTTCTTGATAAATAGATAGATAAATCTTAAACTTTGTGATGTTGTTTTTTTTTTTTTAAATAGGAAGAAATAATATATAGTTCTGTTTAAAGAGTTATTGATTCATCTGATTTATGCTTCGTTGTTTCAATCCTCAATTCTAGATACAAATTGTTTTCATTATCCCTATCGTGGCTGATGGCGCAAGTGGTGATTTTTGGGAGAGCAAGTTAAATTCTGTAATTCCTGGGGGGGCTCAGGTCCTTCTTTCTTACTTTACTATAAACTTAACTATTTGCACCGACCTTACTGCGGTGGATTTCCCTACCTGTCCCTTTTTTGTGAGATGCTCCTGATCTTGCGGCAGCCTGTTGTTGTCCCTTGATGAGGTCGCACAAGCACCCGATATTCCTTATGCCTTCCCTGCTGGCCTCCTGGGCTTCTGTTTGGGTAACGGACCTCGCCCGCTTCTTTTGCACCTCCGTCACCTTCCAAGGCTGCTTGACGGCAGAGACGGTGGCAACGCTTGGCCCCCTTTCACGATTTTGTCTGCGCATTTCACGAGAGTTACAAAATTTTCGCTTATAACGTGTTACATGAGAAAAATACTCACCATTGGGAACGTTGATCGAAAAAAATTCCCTGCTTACAAATGTCCCGGTTCGCAAAACAAACATTTCCTAAGAAAAACTCCACGGCAAAACTATATAAAAAAAATTCTGGAGTGAGCTGCACTGCTAACAGCGTGTCACGCACGTGTGTCATCAAACACTATGGTGGTACATATATCAGTAGATGCGAAATTTAATATATATATCGAACTACATATTTTTAAACTTCTAAAAACATAAACTAGTTTCACCTTAATATTTCGTAAGTTCTTACTCATATTTGTATTTTAATTTTATAAAGAAATGTTTAAAGTTGGCGCGAAAATATTTTTACGCGTATTATGTTACTCGAGTTAGAAGAAAAGATAAAATCCCACCTACCTACCAATATTATTCCTAACATTACTCATCTGATGCAAGCCCAAAAAAGTAAGAAAATCTAGGAACTGAAACTACCTATTTGTCGATAATTGGGAAGGCTGCCGTCGTCATCGTTATTAGGTATATACCCATTAAACATTGGGTAAATTGAAATCACCGAGAAGAATAATTTCATCTACAGAGTTCATCACATCCCGGATATAATTCGAACAGTTGTCGTCTAAGTAATTAAATATATTTGGGGGAATGTAGCAGCATATATTCATATATTCACAAACTCTATCACTCTTACACAAAAGGTGGTAGTAGACTTCTCACTAGTCACCTGCGGTCGTCCATTCCCTTTCTAGATCTCTCGTGAATATTTAATGACAGTTAAACAAATAAAGTAATTAAAAGTTGCCACTTTTTAAATGTGCGAGCTATAAAGATTCCTGTCTGTTCCTGAAGAAAATATGTAGTTTTTGCTACTCCAAATTTATCTCTGCTAAGAGACAAGGCGTACTACAGTCTTCCAAGAAAACCTATATTGTACAACGTATATTACCTATATATATAACGTGTCCAGCCAAATAAGTGCAAAAAGCATAAACAGCTTCCAAGTTGATCTCAGGTAAGTTTGCTGGAAGGTGTACATTAATCCAGTTATGGAAAAAGCATGGATTCCTTTCAAGTTGGTCTCAGGTAAGCTTGCTGGAAGGTGTATATTACATGTATTACATAATTAACTGCAGTTAGCTCTAGCTTGTGCCATAAAGTTAGGGACTTCCCCGATTTGGATTGGTTTGGAGGTTTTCTGAACTGTCGTATTCATGGAAATGTGTTCAAGCACTGGCTAGTCACGGTGCACTGAACCACCTAACGGTACAATAGATACCGGGGCACTCGGGTTTTGAGGGTAACGAAAAGATGAACTGACCAAGAGAGTTGCATCTATGCCCCTCTTTGGACCAGAATTTTTTACGGTAACTCCTATAGAACTGCCAAACAGCCTGTCAACATCTGGCTCTACAATCAGATGGACCAGAGGTGAGTATTGGAGGGGGATTCGAGACAAATCAAAACATATGTCTAAAGCCTCTCCCAAAAAAGAATTTTTGGATCTGTTGAAATTGACGAAGAATCAAATAAGAATTACTGTAGGACTTCTGACTGGATACTGCAAGCTTAGAAAGCACCTTAATCAGATGGATATTGCAACCACCGATGATGTAGAATATGTCTCGAAAAGGATGACACATCGGAGCACATCCTATGCGAATGCGAGACAGTTGCACAGTGTCGATTCCAACTGCTTGGGGTACATCTCATGAGGCCTGCAAACTTCTAATTTTCTAATTCTAAGCCAACCACACAAAATCCTGCACAAAACGTTAATTTTCCAAGATATTTGGTGGATTTTCCAAAAAATTGCGCTAATATTTTCGCCTGCCCACAGATGTGAATTCTGAAAGTAGATAATTCCGCTTCCCGTAAAGGTTGACGCATCAGTTAATATAATTTGTGAGATAAATTCCCTATTGCTATTTTTACGATTCAACAACTATTCCCAAAATAATTTTCTGCTCTCATAATCTCATGCACCAGTTGGCAGTGGGGTAGGTGGTTCTTGTACCTTTGCAAAATATTGTAAACAATGCTATTAGATATACAAATCATAAGGGAAATACTCCTACGAGAATATTTAGAAACTAGCTCCAAATCGCAGGCGTTTCGTTCTGTATTTTTTTGTGTAGGAACAGCACTTTCAGCAGTATCACTAAAAGTTGGGATAATTTTTGCTGCTAGACGTTGGATACGTCTGGTACTTATGCCGCCTATTTTTTAGTCATTTTTCTTAATAGAAATATATGTTTTCTATGTTTTGTAAATTTGTTTTTGAAAAAAGTCGTAAATATTTTATTTCCAAAGAGAACTCAAGAAAGAAAATGAAAGAAAATTAATCAAAATTAGGAATTTTTAAAACGTAAGAAATATTTGGTTGGTTCTGAGATTTTAATTCACTAAAACTTTCAAAACCTTTTTGGGTAACGATCCTACAAAACATTTGAAAGTTGTAAAACAGTTTTCGGTAATTCTATTGCTGAACCCCTACAACTCCGATGATTATACTGATTAATTTGATGTATATGTGTTAGGCGCGCAAAGCATTAGGAAACATGGTTTTCAAGCTTTGAAAAATCGAATAATTGATACGATTTATTGTCAACTGCGGGCTGTAGTCCTGGGGGAAGACGAAAGAGTGCTTTCGTCAGCAAAGCTCTAAATTGGACTGGAAGTGAGAGATGAGAGATCATTAATGAAAAGTAGGAAAACAGTGCGAGATAATGCAGAACCTTTGCCGCACACCGGCATTGATATTATAAGAGTTGGAGGTGATACCATTCAAGGTAACACAGACGGTCAGAAAGGGAACTTCCAATCCAGGCGAGAAGAGATTAATCTAGGCCAAATGTTGGGAGTTTTACTAAGAGAGCAGAGTACCAGACCCTGTCAAAGGTCTTCGAGATATCGAGCGCAACCACCCCGGACTCACCGAAATTGTGGAGGCAATGATGCGAGCGTTCGGTAAGGAACGTCATCAAATCACCAGTGGAACGTCCAGCCCGAAAACCATATCGATCGTGGATTAGGTGATTAGTTTTGAAGTATTTAATCAATTGTGCTTTCATAAATGCCTCACAGATCTTAGCCAGGATCGAAGTGATTGCTATTGGTCTATAATTAGAGGGGTCTCTAGCCTCTCCCATTTTAGGAACTGACTGAACATGGGAAAGTTTCCATGAGAATGAGAAAAATACGTCTTGAATAAGATAAGAAAAATAATTTCCTCAGAAGTTTAGCCGAGAAAGAGGCGCAGCTCTTTAAAAGCAGGGGCGAGATGCCATCAGGTCCGGCGGCTTTTGACACATTCAGTTTCGTAAGCACCTTATAAACCTCACGCGTGCGGAAATGGCTTTGACTATGTTCGTACGGAGAAGATAATGGTGATGACTGATTACTAAGAGGAAAGTGCGATTTTGAAGCGAAATTAGCAGCCAGTAGGTTAGCTTTATTCAATAAGTCTATATGATGAGGTGGTAAAATTTTTCTTTACAGACTTCACTACTGACCAAAAAACTTTGCTGCCATGTCACAAAGGCAAACACTCTTCTTCTTATGTCCTGGTCGAATTGATACTTGGGTTTTCTAATAGTGGAATTGCATTTATTGCGGGCTTTGATATATGTAGATCTCCTTTGTTTTGGGGCACTTGCTAGCTCTATATGGCCGAAAAGCCGTTTCCTTGTTCCTTATATGTAGCTATTTTATAGTTTTCTGTACACCAAAGGTACAATTGGCCTACTATTTTTGTAGTTATGAGGAATAAAGGCGTACATCCCGAACCAGATGATATTGGTTAACATTTCGCAGCAGTACTCAACATTCTTTGAGGACAAGCAATCAGTCCAGTTTGATGTTATTGTTTCTAAGGCTTTGTCTATGTTGGGGTTTATTATGAGGAACTCTAAGAATTTTGAAGATCCTTATACCTTGAAGTCGTTGTTTGTCTCCCTTGCAACACCTCACCTGGAATTTGCTTCTATTATTTGGTCCCCGAATTATTGTGTGCATATGAGAGGGCCCAGAAAATTTTCACTCGTTTTGCTATCTGGAAATTAAACTGGTCTACCTCACTGCCTCCTTATAGTGCTCGCTGTAAACTTTTGGGACTAGAGACTCTTGCTAGCCATAGAAAAACTGCCTCCGTTGTTTTCATTCAAGGTGTTTTATCTTACCGTATTCACTGTCCAGAGCTGCTGTCTTTAATTCGTATATATGTTCCACCTAGACTTTTGAGGATGAGGCACTTTCTTTTCGTTCCCCCACATGGAACCGATCATATCTGCTGTTTTACTGTTTAATAATGCATTGAACTTACCTGATCTTGAAATTACTATGAGTAGAGAATTATTTAAATGTAGTTTATCTCAATTGAATTTGTAATCATAGATGTTGTTGCCTCATTAATTTTTCTCATGTCCATGCTATAAGATAAGTAGGACTTTTCTGTTGAATAGTCACTTATTTAGTTACTTGAGTACTTAATTTTTTAGTCTGTAGGAGATTGAACTCTGTAGACTTAATTCAATAAATAAATTTATTGAGCCCAGACCAGTCAGCTCGTTTAAAATGCCATACAAATCTCTTGAACAATAGCTTAGAGGTCTACAAGCAGGAAGAGGTAGAAAATTGGGCCGTTATAAAACAATTATCAGAAAAACCGACAGGTGAGGTGACATTTGCTGAGTACTTTTCGAGATGAGTAGATAAAAATAATTCTTAGATCTATTTTTTTATTAGCATTATAACCCGACACATCAGGAATGCGCGTGAGACAATTTACTACCTGTTGAAGATTAAACGATTAGGAAAATAACTCGACGTGTCTGCCCGCCGCGCTTGTGGTAGAGGAATGTCTGAGCCATTGAACATTATGTACGTTAAAATTACCTGCGAGGAAGATTTCTGAGGAAGGAGAAGTCAATAGTAATTGACCGATTGCATAAGATAACTTATCGAAGGAATTCATAGTGTCCGCGTCAGACATATCAGGACTGAGGTATAAAAAACAGGAAAAAATTGTGTGCCTCAGAATTTTAAATCTAATCCAAAGATAAGAAAATTCTGGATTAATAAAAGATTGATTCACGGTCATCGGAGGTATGAAGTTTCAACGATACAATTATCCAGTTTTCAATGCAAAACACAATGAATAAAAATGTTGGGTGTGTAAAATAAAATTTCATTCAATGTTCAATTTTACATAATAAAATAGGTATATAAAATAATTCGCTTTTAATTGTGGACTATTCAACGAAAGCCGTAATCACAACAGTAGCGCTAGAGCCAAACAGATCACAATCTGAATGAATCCAAGACATTTTCCAACCTATACTAATGTGCTTAATTACAAATTATGGGGTGTGTGTTCCTTGTTTATAAATCGATTTATGATCAAATGCTGTTAATATTTACCTCAAAACAAAGCATTTTCACTAAAAACACTAATTAATTGAACACTTTTAAATTGAACATTGAAAATTACACAACCTTTTTGTTTCGAACCCACTTTCAGAATGAACTTGCAATTGCATCAAAGAGAAATTTGTTATATTTCATTCTGTATGCTGCACAAAGGAAGTTTAAAAAAATTTTGTAAATTTTTATAATAGTAGTGTGGCGTCACGAGGACATTTCTTAAAATTCTGAACGTCACCGGTATTTTTATTTCTTGACATTTGCTAGGTTTTTCTACTTTGCGTTTGCGAAAAAGCAAGCTTTGCGATTTTTGTTTGATATTTTTTGTCTTAGAAACCGAGCAATTGTTTTTTTGTTTTTAGTTTGTGGCGTCACGAGGACATTTCTTAAAATTCTGAACGTCACCGGTATTTTTATTTCTCGACATTTGCTAGGTTTTTCTACTTTGCGTTTGCGAAAAAGCAAGCTTTGCGATTTTTGTTTGATATTTTTTGTCTTAGAAACCGAGCAATTGTTTTTTTGTTTTTAGTTTTTCATCAGACTTTAGCGAGGCAGCTTGAGATTTAAAAAGTAGTTTTTTTTTAGAATCATTTTCTAATTCAATAAATTATATGTGTGTAAAGTGTCAGTAAGTGTGTTTTTATATTAATCGCATCATCTTTACCACAGTAGAATTAAAATTCATCCAAAATACCTCCCAGAAGAAGACCTTCTTCCTTTTCCAAGTGGGGTGTTTAATTTCAATCCCAAAAAGCCCGTATTATTCAAGTTCTTCAGTTATTCAAGTTGAGATCAGTCCGTAACACTTCGGTTATCGAGGTCCTACTGTAAGCACTAAGGCACGGTTCCACGATCCCTTTTTCTGGTGCGCTTAGCTCATGCGCTGTAGTGCGCGTTATAACGCACGAAAGGCATTTTCGAATAGTTAACAGGAGTGTCAAAACGATGTTAAGTGCATAAGAGACTAAAATATATCTCGCTATATCTATCTAGTACTACATAATTAAAATTCATTATTTTTAATCAAAAGGTGTTCTTATTCCACCTGCAAATTGTTAATTCTAATGTGGCACCCTAACTGATTAAAGTTGAATGTCAATTTCATAAAAGAAAATTTTCGCATCGCTATAGAAATAAAATTTGTAGGAATGCTCAGTGTAGAAGAAATTTCGGTATAGATTGATTGTGTAACATTTGTAGCATAAGCTAACTGAACGGATTTTCGGTCATTAATCGGACAAATGTTAAATCGTTTTGTTTGAAGTTACAAAGTAGATGTGCGAAGAAAGAAAATTATAACAATGGCTATTATTTCAGCTAATTGCCAGTTTGTTTTTATTAGCTCTATAATATTCTATCAAGATGGTGCGTTTCCATATTATGGGACGAATATTAATCATTGGCTAATAACGACTTTTTAATTATGGATTAGGCGAGGTGGAATTATCAGTTAGCCACAAACATAACGCGATCTAACATCTTTGGACTGTTTTGTATGGAGCACTTTGAAATAATATGTATCTTCCACGGAAATTGATACGAAATCCCAATCCTGGAAACAGCGAGAAAGATTAGAGAGTATTTTAGCCTTCATTCACGGTACAGAGAACACACCGGGTATGGTAAGCCCAAGTGCAGGTTCTATGCAAAGTTTTCTATGCATTTTAAGGAATTATTGGTTATATTGACGAAAAATGCTCAAATTAGTCATGAATTAAATATGCTGTAGTATGCTCTGGGGAACATTATTGCAAAAAAATAAACGAAAAATGACTCACTTACTTCCTAAATTACTTGAAATATCCACACAACTATGACGCAGTGACGTTATCAGTCAATTTTTCTGTTTACATTTGCCTTGTGTTCTGTACATCGTGGCCTTCATCGTTCTGTCAAGAAGCATCGAGCGACACTACGTGCTCTGCATATCCCAAAATGGAAGATATATAGCAATGATTGTAGTTTTCACTATTTCGTAAGCAATTAAGATAAATTATTCCCGCTGGAAAGGTACCCAAGCATTTTAGGTGAAAATTTTTTTTTTCCACTTATAGAAAGAACTTAAGAAAATTATTGTGATCCAGAGTTCACCCTCAGTTAATTTGATGGCAAAAAGTGAAAAATTATTTACATGCAAGTCACAAAGCCGCAACATACAGGACAGAAAAATTAAATTGGATTGCAAGTAAGCAAAATGTACTGTGGCTTCTCTATAGCAAAACCTGTGACACCGAAGTACTACCGGCTAGTAACATTCTCTGTGTTTACGGAGTAAAGAGCTTTTCACAAGCAAATGCTGCCCCTACCCCTACCAAATGGAACGTTTGTTTGGGGTTCATTCTGCTTCGTGTGATAACTTTCTTCCAACTCTCTCTCTCTCCTGAAACAGGGGAAACTATTTTGACAGCAAACGAAGTGAAGTGTGGATTCTGGTGATTCAACTCGTGAAGTGTTTTACACTGTTCGCATAGTGCACTATTCGGAGACTTTAAATTGCATTCAAAGTGCTTTGTCGATACGAAACGCAGAAAAGAAGTGCAGAAAAAGTGCAGTTCCATTGGAGCGTTTTTCGTCTTGGATTTTCACAGTGGAGCCACTTGTGCAAATAGGAACAACATGTCAACTCTGATTCGGCTCAGTGCAGTTTCATTTTATTATACAATTAAATATTCATTTTTTCGTAGATGTTAATCATTACCTTAAATAATTGTTTAAGCTATCCCATTTCTTTTCTTTGCTTCTCAAATGCTTTTCCTTGTATGCTTAATTGGCTTTCACCGTTGAAAATAAACGAAAAAGAATTTTAATTTGTAAATAAGATACGCAATGAAACACGCATTGATGTGTAAATAAACGAAACCAACAGATAAAGGTTAAATTTCAATTCTCGAACAGAGCACGATGAGCAAGCGTCTAATAATTAATTCCCTAATATTGGGAAAAGATCAATACTGTGCCTTGCTCTTTCTCCGCATTGTTTACGTTCTGAATGACTGATTACTCCATGTTCCTGCGAAACATGTATCGCACGTGTAGAAATATTTTTTATATACTGTCTTCCACTCTACTCAAGTCCCAGAATATTTCCTGCGTTTTGAGGCGGGGATTCCTGATTTTCTACCTCGCGCATTTTTATGAAGGAATTGCAGAGTATTCTGCGCTAAATTATATACGTATGTACATATATTTGTAGAAAATTTAAAAACTCTTTTCTCTTGCATGCAATGTTAAAAACTAATTTCAAGCTGAATGGGAAGCGCTCGTTCTAGGTTTTCCCTCCTATTGTTTATGTCCACTGCTCTTTACACCACCACAGGAAAAAATTGAATTAGAAGTTGCAGTAGCTGGCTGCGTTCTGAGTCTCCACTACATTAAACTACATGGTAGAAGCAATTGCATTAACTGATTTACACAATTCGTATTCTATTTTTCTTTTGTATTGTACACTGGGTCTTAAATTTGTTGATTCATTACCAGTTTCAAGCGATCTCCGCACGCTTCATGTGCTGCTTGTGTTATAATTTTTCATTGTTTCTGCCGACCGTAAGTTTTTCAGTTTTAGTGTTATTGCGATATGTTTAATGATTTTTACTATCTAAAGTGCCGGCTGTAATTAGAACCTTTTTTTTAGATAAGTTGTTGCTGCTTTTACAACAATAGTGACTCTGAATGTATAGCGCATCCATTTATATACTTCTTCTTTTTAGCTCTAATTGTTTGCATTCTGGTCGTGATGTATTTTTGTTTTAATTTAACGTTTACGGGTGAAGTGGAGTTGAGTGTACTTGATAGAATAATGCCGCAAAATTCAAACAGCGATTCATCACTTCGATTACTGCCGTGAATTTATAAAATTAAATACAAATACAAGATTGTTTACAAACTAACCATCCTAAAGCTAAAACGAGTAAATTTTGTAAATTTTGATATATTAACAAGCTGAATGTCGTGGGCTCCCTGGTGACCAGCACCAGACTTGCCTTTGCTGTCGTGGGAACATAATATTATTATAATTTTTAAATTGTTATAAATTATGATGTTCACATAATTTCCAATTTTATTATTAATAACATGATCGGGTGCGCGGATATCACACGTAGGGATAAAACTACAAGGGACCAGCAGAGAGATTTCATTATAGGCCCAATTACAATAGACATAACTAAGGACCGGAATTATATTGAATTTTCTTATATTTGGCTTAAAATAAATATATTTACATATTTTTCTCTGTTTCACATATTCTTACGTATTTAATCATTTTTCTTGAAATCGAAATGCATTTTTGCAATTTTCCCTTTAAGATTAGAGGGAACATCCGCCGTAAAGCCGTAAAGGCAGTCCATTGGGGTCAGTTTTGTCCCTTTGTGTACACTATTGTTATACACAAATGCGGCGGTTCGCAAAAATTAATCCCATGCTTTGGGATTCTCGTTCACTATTGTTCTTAGGTACTCGATTAACGGCCTATGTGCACGTTCAAGTGCGCCGTTGGACTGTGGGTGGTTAGCAGAGGTTTGTAGCTTCTTCACTCTTAGCAGTTTACATTTTGAATAAGTCACTTAGGAAGTTAGTTCCCCTGATCGATGACTATCCGTTTTGGGATGCGGTAGCTCGTAACGATTTCATCGAAGAAGATTTGTGCACCTGTACTGGCTTCCCCTTTAGGTATGGCGTGCCAATCGACATATTTAGTGAGATTGTTCTAGAATATGAGAATGTTTTTATTTCCGGACTCTGTTTCCTCGAGTGAACCAATAATTTCAAATATACTTTGTCGAAAACTTTTTCTGCGATGTCTGTAATAAGCATTGGCATTTTGGTTTAGGGAGAGACTTTCGTCATTTGGCACTTACGGCAGCGTTTTATGTAATTCTTGATATCTCTAAGCATGTGTATCATCAGTACTTCCTTCGAATCCGTTCGTATGACTTGACTACATCCTCATGACCTCCAAAGGGAGAATCACGATAATCCCATAAGATAGTGTGTATTTCTTTGGGGCATGTGATTACTTCAGGGCCTTTACCGTATAGGTTTGAGTGCCTTCGTCTTCGTGTGCATCCCGTGGAATACGGCTCAAGGCATTCGTATTCCACTTTTCTGGCTTGTACTCGATAATTGATAATACTAAAATAAAAAAAGTAAAATAAAATAATTTCACAAATTCTTTCCTGTCCAAAACGAAACTCGTACCACATAGTCAATATGAGTTTCCCTTTCAGACGAAAAATTCTGTTCCTACTGTCGATAATATTGCTGGAATTACAACTTCTTTCTAACAACACTTGATGATCGCACTAAATTTTCAACTAGAACAAACAAAATCGCCTTTGCCTTCACAACTGCGCTACATAAAATCCATCCGCGAAAAAGCATGTTCAATGTGCAATATGTGTGAGTAAACTTAGGTATGCACCATGTCACTCCCTGCCTCTGTTTATTCTTTTTCTACTGGCGATCAATTAAATTTTAATCGAGAATTATCGGATCACAAAATAAGGGTTTGAAGTTTATAGGTTGAGAGTTCTTAGCTCTACTCATGTTGAAGTCCATGGCAGAAATCATAAATATGGGCATCGAATGAACCATCAGTTATAAGATATCATTTTAATACACGTAAATATAGAACCGCAAATTCATATATATGGCAGGACGAGTGACCCCGTGACCCATAATTGATAACATCATAGCAATTATCCTCTTGCTAATTGTGAATTTGATGGTGAATTCTCTTCTACACCGCGGTATGTACGCTCGATTAGAACTTGTCATTTTCGTATTTTTTTGTAACCTCCACACCGGAATTTATGGAATTTTATGCCGCCAATAATTATGAATCTGTACAGACAAAATTTTTTCGAGTTTCTGTGTTTTTCATAGTAACTGCCACCGGATTTTTTTATAATATATATAGTATATATACAAAGGCCAGGCTTATCTTATATTTAAGAAACGGAATTATGTTAGACAGGAGTAATAATAACAAAATTTAATCGAAAATGAGAAAAAACAATAATCATAACAATAATTAAATAAAAAAAATACAAATAAAAAAAGTAATAGCAACAATATTTAAAACAATAAAAGTTAACTTGAAGATCTAGAAAGAATTAAGTATAGCTTCTATAGGTTCTCTTGAACTGGCTTTCTGAATGAGCTAGTTTACATTGGATGGACATAACATTCTACAGTTTTCAGCATTGAGAAAAAACGAATTCTTAAGATTGTTGATATTTAAATTTGGAAACATGAAGATTGCTAGTTCGATGTGAATTAAGTAATTTAATCTTCTGATGTAGGTAATTAGGTTTAAATCCTCTAATAATTTGAAACAAATACAAGCACTTTCTAAACTTAAGACATTCCCCGAGCGTCATTCCCAATATTGGACCAGCGAAGGGAGATATGTGGTCAAAACGTCGTACGCATGCATTAAATGCACTCCAAGCAGAAGCGTCCCAATAACTTATAAGTTGCATGATACCTGTAACCATAAAATGCTTCCCGAGTTTCATAGAAAAATCTTTGACGTAATCTCATCGACATGATTCGACCAAGTCAATGTATTATTAAACAAAAAAAGACAACGACTTTGACACTCTAAAGGAAAGCTTATCCCATCCAAGTATACTTCTGAAAAATTCGCAGTATCAAGGCATGTCCTATGTAGCAGTAGACAATAGCTTGCGTCTCAATAGGATTAAGCCTAAAGCCATTACTCCGATCCCATTTGCTCACAAACTTCAGATCGAAATTTATTTTCTGAATCAAATCGCAGATTTTATCTGTTGGAGCAGATAAATTTAACTAAACATCAACAGCGTACTTTGCAATATTAGAATTCAGGCCAATGAAACCTATATCATCAATATATAATGAAAAAAGAAGTGGGCCCAAGATTAACCCCCGTGGAAATACCATTCTTCATCAACTGAAAACAGTCATTAATGTCGTTCCTTATTAATGTGACAACACTAGTAGAAAAGCCAAATTGAACGCTTACCTTCCTCAAGATCATGCCATGATCAAAAGCCTTCGAAAAATCCAATAACACAAGGACAGAATTCTGCATAAAATTTAAACGCATTTTCCTAAAAACCCTGCTTTTCATACACGTGTAGCGTGTAGCATCGCCAGGGCTTAATCGATTGCTTTGAAATTTTAATGATACAAAATAGACAGCTTTTCTACAGTCTAAAACTGATACAAATTTTCAATGAATAATACTTTTAGCGCGGAAATCCAATTTTCAAATGTGCGACAATTGTTTAATTTTTTTTTATTGTTGACATGAAAACAGGTTCACGGTCCTCCAAATTTCATGGATGTTTCGGTGGTATTTCCTTTTTGGCTTCAGATGTTATAGAACTTTAAGTTCATTACAAATTACTGAAGGAACAATTTTCTACATATGTTTAAGTTTTATTAGTCCTCCTACACTAATAGAAAATTTATTAATGTTTACGGAATAATCAATAACAATTATAAGCTTCTGCTTTATCTCATGTGTCAGATATACTCTTGATTACTTTTGTCAAGCTATATGAATAGTAAAATTATAGAACTGTGCAGAGGAAGTTTTCGAGGTTTACAAATTATCCTATATAATTCCATTACAGCTTCCCTCTTATGCTTGTCGAATAATTAATGTGATTTCTCTTCACAAGAGGCGTAAATTACATTTATATGTTTTTCACGAAGTTTTCAGGAATGTATATTCTCCAGAAATTTTGGCGTACTGAATCTGAATCATGAATCAATCTGAACTAAATAGAAGGAGTTCAGATTGATTCATGTGCAAGTGCTTTATCAAGATCTTTAATAAATTCTTTAATTGATCTTAATCTTGATACGAATTAAATTAAGCGTACGAAGCTTCCTTCTTTATATTTCTCGTTATTTATATGAATATGGAGCTACATGTAATACTAAAAAGAGATATAAATAAAAGATATAAATAAATAAAAAAGCGTTTACTTTCAAATGCACTAAAATGTATAAAATAATATTTATCTGGCCCAGTAATTTTAAAATGGATGACTCTTAAGTTCCATCTAAAATTTAATAAAAGCATGGGGTGCTGTTGTCAAACGCACCTGGTAAAAAGAAGATAAAGGGATAAGACGAATACAAAAATTGTATTGAAACATTAAAAAGTTTGACAAACGTACCCCACGCTTTTAATAAATTTTAGATGCAACTTAAGAGTCATCCATTTTAAATACATTACATTAAAATACATTGTCACTAGAACCAAATATACATACCTATCAATTTTAAAGTTGATCCGATTTGAGTAAGTAGGTTATTTTTGCATTACAAGATTTTGACGACACATCCTTACAAACGCGGTGAGTTAAACAAAAGCTTTTAATAATAAGAATTCAATTTCAATAAATTACAAACAAGTTGTAACAACTTTAAAATATGTACTTAGGAAATTAGTAACAAAAATAATTCAATGAGAATTAACAATAAAGTAGAAGAAGTAATGAAACCAAGATAAGTATGAAGTTCTCATTAAAAAAGAAAAGGGATATATCAAGAAAGGAGTGAGGGGAGTATAGGAGAGAGGAAAGAGAAAGAGAAGTAGGAGAGAGAGGAGAGGAATAGGGAAGATCTTATTGCCTTACACACAACCCGCCTTGATTATCAGTAGTTAGGAAGTCTCGAAAAGAAATTAGTAACACTGTCCCTAAACCTGTTCATCGTCGAGATACGCTTTATCTCAGCTGGAAGCCGATTCCAAAGCTTAACGGCGTGTTCAAAGAACTGCCTGCCACACTGCAAATAAGAATATCTAGGAACAACTAAATTGTTACTCCTGGAGGAGGAAGAGAGCGTAGCTTAGAGATCAGATACCCGGGTTGACCAGCATATATGAGCCGATGAAGATAAACACAATTTAAAACTTTGAGATAGACTTCAAACGAACAACCAAGAACCATAACCGCATATCGAGACACATGGTCAAAGCGCCGTAAGCCGTAGACCTAGCGCACAGACGAGTTGAAAGCTATATTGAGGCAACGCAGGGACACCGAGTCCAAATTCCCGAAAATAACAACGGCATAAGTAATCAAGGGTAAGATGAGAGTCCTAACCAGCGCAAGACGCATTACAGGAGGAGTGAAATAAGCAGAGGCTCTCAGCCTTCTTAGCGTACCGTAAACTTTTCCCACAGTAGCATTAACATGATCACTCCATGTTAGTGTACTATTGATGACAACACCAAGATCCTTAACTTGCTCAGAGAATGGAATAATGAGAGTCATTAACAACAACAGGCAGAAATTCAGAATCAATAATCAAGTTCTTATAGACGACCATGGCTTTGGGTTTTTGGGCATGGAGTTTGAGGCCATTACTAACCGCCCAATTCGAGATTGCCCCAATGTCATCATTCAAACGACTAACACAATCCTCAATTAGACCAATAGGCCTGGAAATATAAAGTTGTATATCATATGCATACAGATGATACTTCACTGAGCCTATCACTTCAGCAACGTCATTGATATATAAAGGAAATTATAAAGGACCAAGTACTGAGCCCTGTGGAACCCCTTGCTTTATGTGAGCAAACTGGGATGAATACTCTCCAATTAAGACTCTGATAACACCCACTCAAATAACATGAAATGAGATCAGCAGCCCTATGACTAAAAACAAACTTATTGATAAGTTTTTCCCTCAGAATTCCATGATTCACAGTGTCGAAAGCCTTCGAAAAATTTAGAAGAGCCAAAACGTAACCTGATCACTGTCTATCGACTCTCGAACATCGTCCGTAATCTTAAGTAATGCAGTTATACAGCTGTGCTTGGCCCTGAAACCCGACTGCCACTGTGTCATAAGATCATGCCTCTCCACAAAATCAAGAATCTGGTCTCTCATAATTTTCTCCAAACCCTTAGAGAGACATGGTAGAATACTGATTGGTCGGAAATCCTCAACACCAACAGTCGATGCAGATTTGGGGACAGGAATGACATTCGCCAGCTTCCATGAGGATGGAAAACTGGAGGACATTAGACATGAATTATAGATGTTGGTGATTGCAGGAATAATAAATGGTAAAATTATACGCAAAATTTCATAGTAATACCGTCGGGGCCTGCTGCATTTTACTTTATGGAGTTAATAGCGACATAGACATCAAGCTCTCCCACGCACTTAATACCAAAGAGATTGATTCTCTACCAACGGCACTCAAGTTGCAGCTGGGGCCTTCAGAAGAAGAGACTCCCACAAAAAATTGTTAAATTCAGTGGGATAAAGACTCAGGCCCGACCCAGCACCATCCGAGACTCCAAGTCCTCACAGGTTTTCCCACAAAACAGACGATGGCAAACCTGAGTCAAGCTTGGATGCAGAAAACTTACGTTTAGCTCTCAAAACTGCACAATTGACTCACAGGAAAGCGATTCAGGTGGGTCGGACAGCGCGCCAACTTCCATCTAAAATGAACCTTATTATGCAACGAAATGAGTCTTTAATTTCAGGGGAAAACCACGGACAAATCTGCCTACGAATGCAAGTCCTAATAGGCACAAACTTTAATGAAGTGATCAGTAGGAGACTTTTTAATGAAAACAAAGCCGTTTCTTATGAAGACTGCGGAAATTTTGCTATCAGATTTCAGACGTCGTGCCTCCAAGAAGACTCTTCGGTCCATTGCAGTTAACGAGTGATTGATAAATATCCTCGGATCAGACTCCAAACCTACATTTAAAAGAGACAATGTTTTCGCGTTTTTATACCTAGTGAAGAACGCATTCTTCTCCGCAACAGTGCCAAAATTAACAACAATAGGTGGTGACGTAGTATGTCGTTTTGTTCGCAGTCGAAAGACATCAATAAAATGAGAAGCTCCATGACCCAGATGCGAGGCTATTCGATTAAAAATTGCAGGAGGTCCTCATTTTGCATTTTCGGGACGTTGCTAATAATCAGCTGCGCATTTCTCTGTCGTCTTTCTGCATCAGTCATCTTACATTTAATTTCAGTGACTTGTGAAGACAATTCAGCAACACCAGCGGTGACATCAGCAATTCTTGCCAATAGCGAATGCTTCAAATCGTCTATTTGTGAGGTTATGGTGTCAAGCGATGTCCTCTATCTCCAAACTCCTTTTTAAGTTTATCTACAGATGACTTATCATTATCTACCACAGCAGAGATCGTATTCTGAAAGTTGTCCATTAAATTGTTTATGGTAGCACCAGGCTCATCTAATCTAATCACACAATGAAAAGACCTATAAGAACTCATAAAGCACCAGGAAGAGAATTCTATCAACTAATCGCCTAGACAAGGTAATACCGTTCACCTAAATATGTGGTACACCTTGGAGGTAAAAGGCTTAGGGATCTAGCAGAGCTTAGAAATTGCAGCTCTTTGAATAAGTAATATGGAGCCTTACAATAAATCAATCTATGCAAATAGACAAGCTAACGTTATACACGGGAAGATTCATTATTACATGTTATTCCCACAAATTGATTTCTCTATTAAGGTATATGTGAAGGAAGGCTATAAGCATATCGAATAGTATTGTTGAAAGCAATATTAATAATGTTAATCTGCTTCAGCAGATTTTAGGAACACAAAGCTACCGAAAAGAAATTGAGGCATAACCAAAGCTTTCGTCAACTTACTCTTTATTAACAGTGCTTTTTGGCAGCATAGTACAAAGTTGTCATACAGTAACTGGGTTAAATTTAAAAAGCTCCCTCAAAGCGAAGGCATCTTAACCCGAAATTCTCTTATGAAAGCTTTTGCGGCAGTCAACGTGTTAAAGAGAAATGTGATCAAAACTGACATTAAGAATAGAAAAAAAGATGAAATTTTAAAATTCAGCATTATGCCCGGATTGCGAACTTTGTCAATGTATTGGATTCATTTCTAATATCGGCAGAGATTCTTTATCTAAATTATATTTATAGATGGGTTGGAATTTTGATTTGGTCGGTCTTATATATAATCTATTAATCAATGACTATCCATGAATCCTTTGTAAATCCTGATTCATTCAATCTCCAGAATTTTCAAATAGGCTAATTCGACAGCTTAGATAAATCTGCACATCGTCAGCATAAATATGTATAGACGGATGTCGTACATTATTTGGAAGATCATTAATATGTAAAATAAATAGCAAACAACCGAGAACGGACCCCTGGAGCAAACGTAAATTTAGGGCCCGTTTCACGGTCTGTGGATAAAGTTCTATCTGACAAATAAACTAAATTTTTAAGCAATTGAAAAGAAGATGGTAGTGTTTGGCGGACACAAACATTTTAAATAGAATTGAATTTTAAAGCGAAATGAAATGTCCACATGAATAGAAAATTTCTTACTAGGTGAATAAAGAAAGTGCTTTCACCACAGCAAGTCAATTTGATCATCGTCAGTGAACCGATAGATTTGCCTCCCACAGGCACTCACAACAAGTAGTCACAAATTTTCTATCAATTTGAATGTGGCGGGGTCGTACTGATACTGTACTCAGGCTACATTGTACTAAAATATATTCTGGCGCGTGTAAGGTCGTCTCTTCTTGGCGATCATTCTTGGTGTTCCTATCTCTGAAGAGATAGATGTCGTGATAATTTACTTCTTACCTCATCGTTCCGGCTGGGAGAAGATAATGTGTTCCTGAAAGCTCGCTCTGCATGTCAGTCAGATCAGGATAGACAATTCAGGTCTCACTGGCTTCGTCGTAAAATTGAAGTGTCCGTAGACTACAGTATTCCTTCGAGTGTTCTGCCATAGGAACACGGTGCCTTGCTGGGGGAGGGGGGAGGGGAGGAGTCACGGAGTAGAGGAGCAATACTGCCTGCACTTTCCTCATCACTGATCTCGTGATCTAATCTGCACGATTGAGGCGTAGAACAGACTCAGACCTATATACCGTCTTAGGTGGAATAAATAACGGTACGAACTACGAACGGTTTGCGGAGATTTCGAACAGCGAAAATTCAGAATTAGTGGACTCGGTGCATCGTCAGACCGGATTGTAGTCTTTGAGAATCATCAACGTCTCCCGGTGGTACAAGTACACACCACACAATGAAAAAAAATACGAGCAACTGAAACTGGATTATTAGGGCCTTTACTGGAACTTACCGGAAAGCTTAAATGCTTAGTAAATCCTATGCCTGAAAATCCTATTAAAGGTAATGGAAATTAGCGCTTCTGGATGGCGTGACTAATACTAAAAGTACTAATGCTAACAAAAACGCTAGAGGGCAAACAATAACAAATCGAGAGAGATCGTAATATTTTTGACACATTTTAATTAAAATATGACAACAAGTATGGTCTCTAAACGTAACGAGAAACAGTTCTGGTTATTGCGTTTAGCACGAAAATGCGATGTTACTTTTCCGATTAGCTTATCTAATAGATATTTTTATCTATCAGATATTCAATCTGCAACTTTAGTGGTGAAACGGAAAAAAATCTATCAGATGCTTTTATCTTCTAGATATTGCCTACCATATTACCATCAATAATTTTATCGGAGGAACAGATCTCTAGTACTCCTGGGTCAGATAATAAATCCTACACCTTCACTCCCTCTACGCGATTAACAAGAAAAGATGGAATAATTTAATAGCTGATTAAAAAAAATTAAATTTTGTTCAGAGTTTTGATAATAAGATGTTTTAATCAACGGAGTCGATTGCCTTTCTGAAGTCAAGAAGTACAAACAGAGTTAATTGGTCTTTATCAAAGGCACATGCACATCCGAAATCAAACTGAGAGATGTTGATGTTGTTGAGAGCAGTTTTACAACTAAATAAACTAATAACATAACGAAGTTTGTTTTGTCAATATTAAAAGGCTCTTTAGGAGCATTGAAGAGTATGTTTAAAATAACGCAAAAGATAAATTTCTTGTTGCTCACTTTACTCCCTATCGGAAAATTTTCCAATTTCGCATACGTCAAAGACAGCATATATTGGAATTGCCGTTATTACATGACAAAATAAAGGAGGTCCAGATAATTGAAATATCGCATTTTAAAAATTTCTTATTCTCAGTTACATTACTTAAATATTTTGTGAGTAGACCTCTCAGTTACGACAAAACGAAATCTGAAGGAACCTTGTACGTCCTCAGGGGAAATCAAAACTGCGTAAATTGCACCCTGTACCAAATTCAGTCAGTTACATGCTATTGCTTCAGGGAGCTGCTGTTATTAAATATTTCAAATACTAAAAATTGCTGCGGTACAACTCTGCAAGAAAATTGTACATGAATGTGAATCAATACAAGGAAAATGGAAATATGAACCAAGAAACTGAATATATGTAAGCAATTGTGAAATCTTCTACAATTTCTTATTCAGGGAATTTAAAGTCATAAATTGTGGACATCTTTAAACAGATTTGGGTGTAAGTGATTTGCTTTAATTTGTATTTGTTGGAAATTTCATTTTAAAGAAGAATGACTTAAGCAAAATTACATATATTATTATATTTTTTGAAAAATAATATATGTTTGAAAAATTTGCAGAGTTATGCGAAAAAGGGGTAGAATAAGGCAGCAAAACTCCGTCATCTATTTGTCGACGGATGCTGTTATTCAGATAAATGTCAAACTCTCGTTGTTTAGTTTCGTATTTGAGTTCAGAATTTGTAAAAACTGAATTCTTATTTGTTTGTTGCTGAACTTCTTTAATATTTTGCAAAGCTTATGACAATGGAGTGCTTTGCGCAGAGAACTTAACTTTATGAGGACCGAGTTAGTTGGCCAGTTCTTTAATCGTGGCGGGTATTTTCCTAACAACATTTACATTAAAAATCCTCTTGCATACTTAATAGCAAAACGTGCTATTGAAAATTTTATTCAAAATACCGTTAACGAATCTTTTCCGTCTGTTCCGGTACCATTACTTGAATAATCAGGACGAAGAAATCATGAAATTAAATATAATATGTTCAAAAAATTTTGTAAACCAAACAATTTCATTCACGAATTTAGTAATTCCACTCGTTAATTATGAACCCTTCAAGGAAGCAATTTATTGACTTTCACGTGCTTCAGTTTGATATGTAATCAGTGCTGTAGTAATTTATCAGCCATCCAAGGTTTCCACAAATTGTCGATAACAACATATAACAAATGTTTTTGGTCTTTCATAAAAAGCCGGAACACAATGCCGTCAGTGATGGGCTAATTGCGTACACAACGTAAATTACGCCATTGTTGACACGTAGAAAATAACGTAGTCTTCGTGGCGATATTTCACGTAGTGAGTTTATACTAATTAAATTCTCAAAGATAAAATTGTAACAGGAATGTATTAATAAACTTATTAATAAATATTTTTGGTATTATTTCATGAACATTTATTTTGAACGGATACAAGGTTCTTCTATCTGTTTCACCTTTTATTTTTCGGACACTTCACCTTTTCTGCAATTTTACACCTTTACTTTTCTCCACATCTGTGAAAAGAAGACCGTGTCTTAGCATAACTTTTACCATCCTAAAAAGATGCTTTGGAATTTAAAAACCAGAACAACGCTTGTTTTAATTATATCGATTTTCAATACTTCATTTATTGCATTTCTCAATTTTCATGAAACGCTCTAGCAGAACTGCTGAGATTCCATCAGATGGTGCAAAAACTCAGTTTTCAGCGCCGAAATTGAAAAATTGTAGTAGAATTTGATATTAGTAAACCAAATAACTCCTTTTACAATCCAAAAATTAGCTTTAACTTTAAATCAAACTAATGACAGTTCAAGAACGGAGGGAGATACGTAGATATTAGAATCAAATGAGAGATGATTTTCCGATAGTTTGAGAATAATTCTACATTAGTAGTAAACTTATCAGGAAATACAATTATGTTTGCGAGAACAACACATAATTGCATTGGTTCTATCCATAGGTACAGTGTCAACCCCAGGGATAACTCTTGGTACTTCCCGCACTTGATCAACAAACAAGAGTGACATGTACTTTATACACAGTACCTGGCTGATTTAGTTTCCTGGTTTAAGTACTTTTTACATCTCACAAGGAGGATTAGATAATAATCTAAAAACTAGCAACTTTTTCCTCAGTATTGGGGAAGCATTGCAATTATTATATTTATTCAAGGGGATCTAAGGTTTAAGTTCTAGAGATATCTGGAAGATATAGCAACCAAAGAAACTGCTGCTTTGTCCATCTATTATCGAGAAAGGAGTTATCCTAAGGAAATAACGGTTTCTTCTCCTTTCTTCTGTTTCAAAAAGCGGCAATTCTTGAGTATGTATCGTTTTTTCATCTGCAGATTTTGTAAATTTTTCATATCCTTTTGTTTCTCTATGATCTATTAAATCGAACCTAGGTGGTAAGCTCATATTCATGTTTTTTTTCTGTACCTTTTAAGATTACAATATGAGTAACGATGATAGATTTATCAAATATTGCATTGTTTGCAATAGTCTTATTTATATATGTATATAAAATCTATTGGAACTAAAACTGCAAATTGTGCTACATATGCACTTAACTTTGCCGTTATCCTATTTAATGTGGGAAAATTACACAACTAGTGACATATAATGAAATTATTTAGTACCTTTTTTTAATTGGCTTTGCTAAATCAGCTGTGGTACGTAGCAAGCACATAAATATGGACATTGTCACCAAAAATTCACATGATCATCACTGTCTACGTACACTATGCATTATCTACAATGTCTACATATTGTTTACCCCGGAGTGTAGAGAATGTAAATCAAGGCATGAATGCTCATCACTGAATGCCATTAATGGCGATAATCCTCAACCTTGATGCGAGTTCTTTGCTTCGTATTTCGAATCCATCTATGTTTCCTCTTCAAATGCATTTTCTTAACGACTGTGTCTAAGTTGCATTGCAATTTTCTATTAGAATTCGCGATATAGTCATTACTCAGGAGGATATTTCTGATTTATCTGAAGATAGAGGTAATTTTTTTAATATGCTGCTCAAAAATTGTTCCACATCTATTGCTGAACCGTTTTAATGATACTTTTTACTTTATCTCTTTCATCCACACCTTTTCCGAAATCATGGAAATTTTCCCGTATTTCTCCTATTCTCAAATCGGATACTAAACATCTAATAGCAAGCTATAGGGGAAGTGGGTAAGCTTCTATGCACACCTATACAGTTTGACAACATAATATATACGTAAGTAAGCTTTATTTTCTTGTTAAGGAAGTTATATTTCCTCAACAGCACGGCTTCATCAAAGGCCATTTCACTACTACTAACCTGATACTTTTCAATAGTTTTCCTATAAATTAGTCGAAACTGGATCAGGAGGATGTAATATACACGGATAGCTGCTATTCGAGAACTTTGCACATTACGTAGGGAACTTTGTGTAATACGTCCGAAGTTGGTCAGGGTAGCAATTTGGATCTTTTTCTCTTTATGTGTTTTATAAATGACTTACGGAAATTTTAAAATATAGTCACTACTTGCTTTATGCTGACGATTAAAAATTGTTGATATTATTCACAAGTTAAATGATTGTGTGAATCTATTAGATGGTCTAGTTAACGCCGCTCTATGGTTCAACTTTTTTTAAACCCAGTTAAATATAACTGTGTATCATATTTTCGACAGAACGTCTCCATAATTTTTGACAATTACATAAATCTCTCAGAAATGTGTAGCTTCGTTCTAACCAGATTTAAGATGCTAATGTCATTTTTGATACTAAACGAAAGTTTTCAGTTTATATTGATTACGCCATTGCCAAAAGTGGAGCATTCACTTACAATAGTCTTTATAATCCATTAGTTACATAAAGATCTAGAGCTTGGAAAATGCGTTCACAGAATCGAAGCCGTGCAACACTTCTTCACTAAATTAGTTTTTCATAAATTAAATCACTGGCACGATCAACTTCCGCGTTATGGAACAAGATGAAAACTTTTAGGCATGCAAGTTCGTCTTATCAGCGGGAAAAGTGAAAAAATAATGTTTATTTACCATATTGTTTCTTACAAAATCATACGTTGACTAAGTTGCATTTTTATTGTCCTAAAAGCAATTTGAGACAAAGGTAAATGTTTCCTTGAAACTGGGGCCCTATTCACGAATTCAATTCGATTACTAATACGATACGAATATCATATTCGATTCGGTATTAATTTCGTATTCATGAATTCGGTCGTAAAGAACTTAAAGCATTGTCATAAGAAAGTATGAATTTCATGCAATCCTAACGACAATTTCATGCCTTGGATACGACAACACAAATGTAAACGTCAAAGTTTCACACGAATATCGAGTGGTATCTTTACGAGTATCGAATTCATGAATTCCGAAAATTTAATAACGACCAATATTTTAGTTGAATCGAATTCGTGAATAAGGCCCCTGAATTCCATCACACCTTTGGTACCATCATGATTTATGAAAAAATCTAGCTTCGAATTCATTTCGACGTACATTCATGAAGTCGAAAAAGGAATCGTGGCCTGTGGCGTCAGAAAATTGATATCTATTACGCACGCTACATCTTAAGCAATAACGTCAATGTAAATCATTATTATGATTCTAATCTACATATTATTGAATTGATTCACACTCATTACTTCCGAACAGAGTAAAAATAAAAACAATTAAGATAGTTTGCGTGTTACACTGAATCTCTTAGCATCTAATCATTTGGAAAAGTGAAAAAAGTCAAATTATATTTTCTTACTGAATTTCTTTTCAAATCCCAATAAAAAATTGAATTTCAATAATAAGTGCATCAAGCCACATAAAAAATAAAAATATCGTTTTAACTAAAAATATCAAATTGTAACTACACCGAATTCTCTTTTTGCACGAATTTTTTTTACACGAATTTGATTTAACACTAGTTAAAACGAAAAAAAAATCTCTTTTTACACGAATTGTTTTGTTTTAACACGATTTTCAATATTCTATGTACCTTTTTATGAATTTTTCCGAGAATTTTTCTGATGAATTTGTTTCATTCTCACTCCTCACAAATATGCATTGTAACTTCGCGTTAAATTTTTCACAATTCAGTTAGATTATGTCGATTATATGCGTATGTACATGAGTGGGATTCCCCGAATTATGCGTAGGGTAAAAACGTACACCGAATTCTCTTTTTACACTAATTTTTCTTGCACGAATTTTTAGGGAACGTATCTATCGTGCAAAAAGGGAATTAGGTGTATTTAAGCCACTTTACGTAACACTGCGTCTACACCATAGACATTATAATAAAAGTAGATGGAGCGTTTCCAAACAAACGCATACTAGATATTGATACCAAAATTGCTTCAAAATATAGCGCTCTCCCTCAAACTCAAAATATGGAACTGATCTAAAATTTTCTCCATTAAATGTAAAAGGAAAAGTAGATAGATGTATTGTTTTTTATATCTATCCTTTGCATCTACGAAAATTTGTTTTACATTCTACAGGCAAGGCAAACCCATTGAGAAAAAAATTTGATTTTGCTGAGTTAAAGTCTTTTTTGAACGATTTTAGTAATTTATCTTGCGTACCAAATTTTTAGAACATATTTCCATTGATAATCGACGTAATTAAATGCTTTTTTGATTTTACGTAAAATGTGTACGTGGTAAATAGGTTTTTATCCACTACCCAAATATTGTTTAAAATTTTTAATTTTACACTCTTATGTTGTAACAGCATAAGGAGCTAGTGTAGACTCTAGGTAAGAGTGTGTTATACCATTCTTAATTTCAGAATAAGAACGATATTTATTGTACACATTGTACAGTGCTGTTTTTTTTTGGCGGAGGGGGAGAATGCATTACGCACCTAGGGGGACTAGCCCCCCGTGTGACGGACTCCCCACGATCCGGGTCTACCGGCTAAACCCCCCCTCCTGTAACCAGGCCACCACCCCGGAACCGTCGTTAGACATTACGTCGGGATGGCGACCCTTTGTTTGGGCGCTCCTCCATTTTTGAAGGGGCTTACGGTCCGCCGCGGACTCGCATTCCTCCAACCTAGGGCCCCCAAGCTAGGCTCCAAATTAGATCGACGCAAACCCGGAACGGCAGCCCAGTACCCCCTTGCTGCCCCTCTCAGAGGAACAACAACCATACGCCCCGGTCAAGCGCACAAGGCCAGCGTCTCTCTCCTAGGATGCGGGATCTTCCTTCCTTTGCGGCTTCCTTCCTTCCCAGCACGCGTTTGTTCCGGTGGACGAATTGCCGCTCCTTGGCTTGGAGGGAGCCTGTGGAAAAGTTGTTAAATTTGCTAGAAATCTTAGGACATCAAGAAATAACGAATTTTTCAAAACAATATAAAGGTGTAATTTATTTCTAAGTTAATATAATAGTAGTTTTTTTTAATGTATATAGGCACTTTATTTATAGAAGATAATTATAAAAGACAAAGACACAAAAAAGACGCGAAGCTAGCTAAACTACCCTATATATACAATTGATATATAAAAAGATACAATATGGACACAAAACATTACATACAAAAGACACAAAAGAGTAGCAAAAGGCACAAAAAGAATATATACAAAAGGACACAATAACTATCAAAATAACACTAACTCTAATACAAACGTAAAATAAAAAAGACACAAAAAAGTATATACAAAAGACTCTAAAAAGTACAATTAACAAGAACACAAACAATGACGCTAATAGAACAAAACCTAACAGTAACATAATCTACTCCTAAATAATTTAATAAGAAGTCCAAAACGGAAAAGAATCGAAAAAATGTAAAATTTACACAAAAAATTTTGACATTTTGAAATTAAAAAAAGCCAAAGGTAGAGCTAGCCTAAAACGAACGAATAATTTTGAACAAAGGAATAGAGTCCCGCGGGACCACCCTGTAGGCTCACGTAGGCCCAAAAGTTGCTCCCGGCATCACCCCAGCTTTGCCAGTCCAACGGGGGACTCACCTTTCCCGTGGTGCCTGCAGCGCTCCAAAGCGGGGAGAAGCCCTGTGGACAAGTGCTGCAAACAACGCAGCCTTCACTACCAGTGAAAGGCCAGTCTGCCGCCCTGCACGGTTGCCAGCGGCGGCCATGTACAGTTGAACGTGACCTGCTTCGTTGCCAGGTATTCGAGACGCAAGCGCCTCTGCAACCTAGCAACGAAGAAGGACTTAAGGGCCTCTGTGGGCTCGCGCACTGTATCTGTGCTGTGATACCCACTCTCCACCCTCAAGCAATAGAGTTGAATCGTGGACTTGGCCAGCATAATATAAATAAAAATATATATATATGTATATATGTTGCATTGAGTGCTGTAAAAATTGAATAGTGATACATTTTATATATCACATTACCTGTTGCTTTCTATCAAGAATTTCTCTCCAAAAAAATCCAATAAATATTAATTATTCTTAGAAGCGCAAATCGAACTAAACGCATATTTTAGAAACATTTTCACATCACTGAAATGTAAGTTTATTTTGTTCGGGCTTTTTCGTAACAATAAAAATGAAGGGATGAATTTTTGTTTGTTTTACTGAATATTATTGTATTAACTTAGATATAAATTAAAATTTGATATTGTTTTGGAAAAATAGTTTCTGCTTGACAATCTCCTAAGATTTATATTAATTTCAAAAACTTTTTCACAGCACTGTACACGTTAGGTATTTTTGAATAGCTACTGCAAAATGTGAAATATAAATTTTGCCATTGATTGCATTGTTAAGTGCAGTGCAATATTTCTCATGACGCTTGGAACTTTTGGTTGTTTTGCTCTAATCACAACAAATTCTTCATCGCCAAATTGTATTCGTAAGTTCTCTTAAAACCACAGGCAAAGATTTTAATACTGCTCTACTTGCAATGCTCAAATTGTTAAAGCATTTCTTAAGAGACGCACAGGTGGTTCAATTAAAGCTGCCTTATCACAAAGCTTTTTAAATAAAACCCCCTACCCGTTTGATGTTATGTACAATGCCGAGCTTTTGAAACAATTTTAAGAAATATGATCACTTATACTATCATTAAAATTATTTTTAGTCTTAAGCTGGTGTACATCGAAGCGCAGTGCTGTGTTTACCCCCGGAGATAACCACTTCCCGAGTTTTGATTATCCAGAGTGAAGTAATTTGCAAAAGTAATTAGTATTTGAAGTTAGCGTAAATATGATGTTACGAATCGAATGTGGTATTGTAATAAGCAAAATTAAGTATTTATACGAGTGAGAGCTAAACTAAAATATTAAAGTGTCGTATGATCAGTGCAAGCAACAGAAAAAATATTCAAATACATATTACCTATGCATCACCACAGCCAAAAAAGAGATAATCGATTTTAAGCTATCACAGCCAAAAAAAGAGATAATCAATTTTTCTTTCCTTTAAAATATTGTTTAGGAAATGGATTTTATAAGTTTTTTATTGTTCAGACTAAAATCGGTATTAGGTAAAGCATCTAAACTGGTGAACGTAAATGAAATTTATATCTTTTAGGAGATTACGGTTACGAAGTTTAATCTCAATATTTTTTTCTATTATAGACTAAATAATGGAACCTGATAAGATTCAAACGATAAAAACTTATTGAAAACTTAAAAAAGTTTTTTGTTACTTCTTTTTCGCATTATAATGTAAGAACGAAACTTTCCTTAGTAACTTGTACTTAAAAAATAGTTTTTTTTAGGTGAATAATGGATTGCCTATTTTCTTTCATCTACTAGCAATTATACAATTTTCGGGAATAATTTAGAACTATACACTAATGCAAGCAAACTTGTAATTGCTTTCACTGATTGGGAGTAATAAAATTAGTTCTCTAGGTCTCCTTTATTTACTTACTTACTTACTCTTTACTCCTTTATTTACTTACTTACTTACTCTATTGTAATTTACTTTATTTCTGAATTATGAAAAACTAAAGTGTTGAAACCATTTGTCTTAAAATTACTTTATCACAATTCTCGAAAATTTCTTTGGCGTAATCAATTCCATCAATTCCAGTATACTTTCTTGCAATTTGAACACGTTAACAGAAAACCTATATTGCAAAACTTCCTTCTGAACTCTCTAATGTCGTATTTTATTTAATATCGTCGGCTCAACAGTGAGGCAACGTACTCAAGGTACTTTTTAGAAAGTTGCGTTTTCTCACGTTGTGTCCTGCTCAGCAGAGGCACTAAATCACAAACCCTTGAAATCAGTGACGGTTTTCAACCCAATTTGAAATGATTCAAAAATAAAAATATAGTTTCAATGACGTTTTTATTTACAATGAACAATCTATTTTGAGGTCTTATTCGAGATCATGAAAACAAAAGAAATATTCTATACTGAAACACAATAATTAATTATGGATTGGGCGAGGTGGAATTATCAATTAGACACCAAGGTAACACGATCTAACATCTGTGGATTGTTTTGTATGGGGCACTATCGTGCGTTATCATCATTCTGTCAAGAAGCATCGGGCGACACTACGTACTCTGCATATCTCAAAATGTAGGGCATATATATAGTAATTATTGTAGTTTTCAGTATTTCGTAAGCAGTTAAGTTTAATAATTCTTTATAAAATTATTCAAAAAATATACGTTTCCCATTTTATTTCATAGTAAGGAATACAGAATAGGTATGACTTCGGAAATTTGTATATTTATGTAAAAAGGGTATTTTGATTTTAAAAATTTTTAGATCCTAAACAAAGGGGAGTAGGAGAGTGAGTAAGCACTCATTTAAAAGGATCATTCTTTTTCTATAGTATGACATCAGAGTTATACGAAAACTACGTCTAATAAACTATACGGGCTTTTTCGTAAGAAACGAACGAAAAACTTTCAAATGCAATTGTTTGTCGCTTAAAGGCCTATGCCTGGAAGCCCATTTAGTCACTTTAACTGAGACGCTCTGCTTAGGAATAAGCTAACAGCAAGTAGCAAAACAAATATGCTACGAAATAAATGTTCGCAAAATAATAACAAAGATATTCTTAAGAATAATAGTGCTAACAGAAAAACTAAAGTTCATTCACACATTCCTTTTATAATTTGATCAAAATCATTTGACATTGATTTATACGATGGACGATGGGCCCCATTCCAATGGGTTTCCTAAATAATAACATAAAATAAATATGTTATGATCGTAACATAAAGTTTTTTAAGAAATTCGTATTTTAATGTGTTCTCTTAAAATAAATTTAGAAGCAATTGTGTAGATTTTCTTTTTTACGTTTTCCTTCCAAGTCATATTTAAGGTAATTTTATTAAAAAAATTCGAAATGTAATAATTTTTAATTTACTTAAATGCTAATTTATTTCAAATTCAGAATATTGACAGTTCTTAACATAAGATAAAATTCTTAAAATGTATTTGAGAAGTTATTTTATGTTACCGGAAGTTTTATGTTATGCGGTCGTGTAACATAACAGAATTTGACGATTACAATATGAATTTTGTGTCACATGATATAAAATAACATAAAACTTTTCTCTAGATAGCACCCAATGTTTATTATCGACATTGTTTACATTGTCTACGTGAAATATTGCGACGTAGACTACCTCATTATTTACGCGTCGACAATGGCGTAATTTACGTTGTGTAGACAATTTGCCCATCACTGCTGATAACCAGGTACACTAAACTGATTTGCAAAGACAAGATAGGCCACAACATTCATATACACTGTACGTGTGACTTAAGAAATAAGCCGCTCGCATTATGCTTATCGGACATTTCTAATCTTATCTGATGTTACTGAAACGTAAGCATACAGGTCTCATGAAGTATTGTAAAGTTTTTCGGTGTTTAAACAAAAAATAACCTAATAAATATTTAAAATGTGTTGTGTATAAAGTAATGAGTGGTGAAAATCATTTATGAACTTTAGCTTTGGTAAAATTATCTGTCTTGAATAAATAATTTACCAAAATGAAGTGTGCAAAAACTATGTATAACCAACTTTGCGGTGCTAAATTATTTTGCAGGCAAGTTGAGGTGTTTTAATAAATATATAAGGTAGTATTTAAATATAACGGGTGATAAAAATTAGTATCACACATTGAAAATGGTAGAAAACATGAAAAATTTTAGGTCAAGTACTGATTGTTTACATGGGAAGTTTTGTGAGAAAAAAATCGATCAGGGACAATCCGAAGATTCTGTATGCCAAAAGTTGGGGCGCACTCAAATTTTAAGTTATTGAAAATGCCCCACCCAGATAAAGTTATATATTTACTACGGTTATAACAAAAACGAACACTAACACAGTACACTAACACAGTACACTAACACATTACGCAGCGACTTAGTCCATCTGTCATTAGGCCATGATGGTGAAAAATTTTTAAATAATTTTGCCGCTGGACCTCCAAAAAAGTTTGGCAGTGTCAAACACACGACTTCGGCCTACTCCATCCAATGTGCTTTTTCCCCGTATTTCACAACCTTTTGTTTTTTTTAATAATCCATCCGAATTTATTTGCAATTTGTTTACGTCTAGCCGATTTCTCGGATATATGAGTTGGATTTAGTCCCGCCATTGAATCGTCGAGGTTAAAGGCGAAAGAGCTAAATTAAGCGTTGATGTACCGCGCTTTCACTGATTTATGTAAAATTAATTGTCAAGGAAAAAGCTTTAAAGTTTTCAGTTGAATCCCAAAAAATGAATGACTCTTGGATAGGAGTTTTGAGAATTTTCAAATAAATAATTTTTATTAAATAAAAGTCTAAGTTGGTGTAAATGTGAAAGTATAATTTTTTTTACGTGTTGCTTAAGCTCAGGGGACAACCCCATGATGCACACAGCACGCTTAGGCAGAAGGAAATTAGGGAAGAGGAGATTGGGAAATTTTTGGCATGAAATTTTTACTCTGCAACATCCCAGTAGCTTCGCAAGTACAATTCTTGAGAGAATCTGCAGACGTGCGCCTCAGCCCGCTTAGCCACCGGCTAAATGGTTGTTCGTAATACAATACTATTTCAAGAAGAAGGAATATTTAAGGGAGATAATATTTTTAAATGTGGCATTTCGCTTCTGTTGTACATCAAAAAGTCTGATGTAGGGTGGAGGCGGGCTAGCAAGTAGGAAAGATCCCACACGATGAGTAGGTGGCAGGAGATGTGGGACGCTATTACCGCCGTCCAGATTGCTGCCAGATTGCTCCCATGAATTGAACCGTGGATTGGCAGAAAACATGACGAAGTGAAGTACCATATCACTCAGTTTTTAAGCGGACACGGATGCTTCCTGCACTATTTCCATAACGTTGGCAGGGCCGAGTCACCGAAGTACCCGTATTGCGTAGATAGCAGGGACGATGGAGAGCAATTGTGAAGTCGTTGATGTGCCGGTTATCATCAGATAGCATAGTGGGACTTATGCTGTAGGTGGCCATTGTGGCCAGGTTTACGGTGGATACTCTAATGCATAAAGAACCACTAGGCCACAAAAATCGCTCCAGTGGACAGCTAATCAAAAGCCCTACCCCGAAGTAATGTGGAACACGGTTTCAGTCTGGTGTTCTTGATGTCCGGAGGGAGAGGTTTTAATCGGTAGGTAGTCTAGTCGGATTTGGCTAGGAATTCGACACAACTCAAGGTTAAGAGTCGATTAATTGTATTTCGCCTCCAAAAAAATCATTTTTCGCGATATTAAGCTTTTCAGTGCCATATCAATCAGGCGTTTTTGTTTGAATTTGAACGATATTAGTCTACTCTGGAAATTTAATGAAATTGAAAACAATTTGAATTTACCAACGCCGATAATAAAGGGTAATGGTCATATATGTCTGCTAAAAATATAAAAACAAAACATTTTATCAGCCATGACCTAACAAGTAGTGCCATTTTAATTAAATATGAAACAGATTTTATTGATATTTAAAAACAAACTAATATTAACATTTACAACGCTTCAAATAAAAATTCGCTCACTTGAATTAGATTGAATTATAAAAAGTAGTCTAAATCTCCACTGGACTCGAAAAATAACTGCTTCACACTACACCGTAATCGTTTTTCGGCGGGTTGGGATCCCAGAAGTCGTAAAGAAAATATCGAAAAGAAGTCGTATAAGGAAATATCGAAATACAAAATGTCGACATAAAAAATATCGACAAAAATGTAATCGAACGACAACACACCGTCAAAACATATTTTTGAAAACCAGTTAATCCAAACCAAATGTCGACTCAAAAAAATGTTGAAAAGTAATCGATAAAAATGTCGACAGGTAAAGCTCCGAGGCTTTTCTAAATTTGTTTTTTAAATTTGTTCCAAAGTGATACCAATCCCCAGCGTTCCACTGAAAATGAATGAATTTGGAGGAGGGAACCCCTCCTTTACTCCACAAACGGTAATTTCATTATAACTTGCGTAAGAATGAATGAAAGTTTTGAAATTTGGTCCACTGCTTCTTTATAGTATTTGAAAGGGGTGGTGAAAGTTCTACCAATATACAATGGATATAACACGCCTTTTACCCCAAGACGTTTAACACAAAAAATCTTCCATATTTGTTTTTATTGGAACCTAATAATTTAAAATGCCTATCAAACCAAATCAGAAAAGAAGAAGTTTTAACTAATTTCAAATTTATTTGTAGCAAACAAATTCTTTTGCGTTTAAATAATATAAAATACAAAGACCTTATATAATATAGGTATTTTCCTATTAATTTCTTATGTTTTTGTTGTTAAAATTGAAATAAGAAGTTTCAGCTGTTATGGAAAATTTGTTGAAGCAACTCCTGTTATTTGATCCTTGATCACATACTACACCTCTAACATTTTAACCTGCAGATTTACAAATTTTAAATTTTCTTCAATTCAGTTCCTTTAAATTAGATGATTTTAATCCGGTAGATACTAGAAGCATAATAACTTCCTAACATAAAAACGCAAGTCTGTTTAGCTAGTTCCAACTGCTTACTTTTTCCATCATCTACAAATCCTTGAATCTTGTCTTCATGTGAATTATATTGGAGGCCTTTTTTGATTGAAATTACATCAAATAATAAAACTGCTTCTTTGCTCCTTACATCCATATTTTCAACAAGTTTTTTGAGGTTATTGAATAAGTCCTTATTCATTCCGGGCTTCAGAAACTTAATCGGTGTCCACCTAGAAGGCAAATTTAATTGAAGATTTTGTCTCATATAGTTATATGTCCTTGCAGAGTAAAAGTTTATACTTTGGGAAATGCATTTTTCATTTTCCTTCCAACCGTTCTCTTTTTCAACAACATCTTAGAAAAAGTTTTAGAATTCTGGGAAACCAGCGACATATTGTCAATGACATTTTCAATACCAATTTTATCGATTTGGTCTTTTAGCATTTTCATTGGCTCCTTCTTCATTCCTTTGCCTCTTTTGTGAGATATTTTCAATCGGTGAATTTCCCTTCTTTGATTTTTTTATCTTCCCTACTTCCATTTAGTGGAAGATTTAATTTTCCCATATTTTCTGTCTTTCTTCAGAACTTTTTATTAAATCTGAAAAATTACCAAATTCGTTGGCATTATCTCCAGAAATTTGTTCAGGTTCTTCAAGAAATTCATATGAAAAGGATGGTACAGTGTTACTCTTGTCTTGCTTGTCTTCAAGCAAATTCAATGTTGTAATAGCATTTGCTTTTAGATACTTTTTTCCCAAAATACTTATTTCAACATGAAAATTGCAGATCCAAGCCTTATTGACATCAATATCTGCAGATAATTTGCATTTTGATATCTAGAAAAGACGTTTTATTTCGTCTTTGGCAAATTTAAAAAGACGAAGCGGGGTCTGTTCACAGTTATTTCGGTAACTCCGCTTACAGGAATTTATTATGCATTTCCCTCCACACCTTCGCTTATCGACATTTCCGGATAAATATAAAATATAATACTCAGAAAACACCGGATGATAACACTTTGAAAGTACAATCTACAATGGCGGGATAACAAAATTTTTTTTTGCAGTATGCAAAAGTAAAATCTCAAACAGCAGTCATATAAACAAAACTATTCACACAAGCAATGCATGTACATATACATGACCAGCACATTTCCTGTTCAGCAGCGCACGGTATGCCACCCAATCAACAACTCCAGTCATCTATATATTAATTATACAAAGAAAGCTGCCGGTTCGGTATTTCAGCCACTTTTTTTATATGGAGTTTCATTGAGCTTTTCTTGAAATTTTATGATGGCAACACTGATCCGCATCAGTTCGGGGTTGTGTTCATTACTTTGGGGTTGCGTTCCTGGGTAACTTTGGTGTTAAGTTCGGTGTTTGCCACCGATAAGTATGCAATACATGGATTTATTGGAACTTTTTTCATTTCATTATTCTACGTGGTAAAATATTTTGCAAGTGTCTTTTTATTGCTTCCTTGCATGGGAGGATTAGGCCTACAGGGGACACCTCTTAAAAGAACGCGCTTTGAAATTTAAGGTGCAAATTGAGGGAACATATAAAAACGTATGTCGGCCAAAGTATGTCGATATGGCCACCAACACAAGTTTCCTTCGATTTACCCCAGTAGCGAAGGGAAGTCATTACCCAAATGATTCCGCGAGCAATTCTTAGTAAGAAGAACTAAGTACTTCTGACTTAGATTACCACCTGTGCAAAGAATGCATTACTTTTATATGGAGATGTCATAGGTGGTAGTAGTTATTCAAAAGATCCCTATCAACTGATTTTTGTTTTAATTATTCAGAACAACTTATCTCATTAACACTTACTGAACCAATTCTACAACGAACTCATTCTCATCAATCGAGTGAATTCATTTGTTCACTTTAAAGCTTTAAATGAATGAGTGAACCTCTGGGATCCACGAGAAGGCAACAAAATGAGAAGAACGATGAACAAGTTTTTTTAAAAAAGTTTCTCTATATATCTGCTGTATGCTTAGTGGTGATATGTAGAGTAGAATAAGCTTTATACGAACATGTAAACAAAATCACTACCTAACGAGAAGTCGACAAACTATGGCCCGCGAGCCGCATGTAATTCGTCGACAAGTTTAAGATGTTTTGAAAATTTCGCCATAAAATATCAAATTATATACACAAGAAACACGTACCTCTTTCATCAAGTCCTGCAATAACCTATTGATTGTATTAGAGGCCTTGCTTATATCCGCGTAGCCCGCGATCAGAAAAATTTTCGACCCCTGACCTGATCCTTAGCAGAATATTTTAGACTTTTTGACTAATTTGTTAGGTTGGATCTATGTAAGAATCAAAATGCTGACTTGGCCAAAGTTGACGAAATCGCTATATACGAAGCATTTTCAATAATAATATTGTGTCGATATTTTTTTATTCATAATTTTGTGTGTCGATGTATTTACATGTGGACATTTTTAAATTTTCGTGGCGACATTTTTCATTTCTCGACATTTTTATTTTAGGGATTATAATCTGATCCCTTTTTCGGCAGATACGTTACATCACGAAACAAATCTCATTTTTGGGGCATTTCTCCACAAAATTACATGAGACGTTATGTAATATCATATGATTCTTATAACTCTTCTCACGCCTGATAATTCATGGGCTAACAACCAGAATAAAAGGAGTACAGAACGGAGCTAATAAGTTAATTTTTGATGACAACAATTATTAAGAATTACAAGCTGACAAGTTACCAAAATTCGTATTTGTAATAACATCTTCAAATTTATGCTCTTTTTATTTGGTTTCAAGTGTGTTATTTACCCCACGTTGGTTTTTAATTCACCTTCAGCTTCATTGTTCCGTAGAAGCCTTTATTTGATTATACTATAATAGTTTTGTGCATTGAACTATAATTTTAAAAGTTTGAATGTAGATCCTTAGATGTAAACACAAATCGATTACAAATGTATCTTGTATTAACGATCTTATCACCATCTGCTTGCAATATTATATCAAAAGTTTGGCTATAACTCTTTATTTAAATTCTCGAGTAGATGCTTAGTATTTTTCAAGTAAAGTCTAAATATTGTTAACAATATGCTAAATAACGCATGCTCTAAAGCTAGATCGAAAACACAGTGATCACCTTTTTGAATATGGCACACTTCAATACTTTGAGTTACGATTTCAAGCCGATTTTGATTGCTTTCAAAATTAACATAAATTAAAATGAATTGATGCACTCTAACTTATGTTTATGAATGAAAAACAAAAGTTAACAACATTTAATTGCAGGTAATCTTTTGGTGCGAACATTTCCCACCTTTTATAAAAATATGGCTACAAAAGTAACAAAATTAGTGCCAGTGGCAGAATCTCGTCGGTTCATGATTGACTGTTTTAAAGCCGCTAATGTTCCTCAAGAAAATGCAGAAGCAATGGCAGATTTATTAGTGGCCGCTGACTATCGTGGACACTTTAGTCATGGAATGAATCGCCTAGAAATGTATATAAACGATCTTTTGAAAAATTCAACTGATGGTGCAGTCAAACCGAAGATTCTAAAGGAGACACCTGCAACAGCTTGGGTGGATGGGCAAAATGGTTTAGGTGCAGTTGTAGGAAACTTTTGTATGGACGTGGCAATTAAAAAGGCTAAAGAAATTGGTGTTGGCTGGGTATGTGCTAAACGTTCAAACCATTATGGTATAGCTTCTTGGTATACAACAAGAGCTCTGAAAAAGGGCTTAATTGGCATAAGCATGACAAACACATCACCTCTTATGGCTCCAACTAGAAGCAAGGAAGCTGCGTTAGGTACTAGTCCACTGTCGCTTGGTGTCCCTGCGAAAAATGACGAATTCGTGCTGGATATGGCGACAACAGCAGTTGCGCTTGGAAAAATTGAAATTCAACGTCGAAAAGGTGAACCTATTCCAGAAGGATGGGCACAAGGTCCAGATGGTCATCCAACTACTGATGCCCAACTTGCATTCGACACTGCTTGTCTTATGCCTCTTGGAGGATCTGAAGCCACATCAGGATATAAAGGATACGGCTTAAGTGCACTCGTTGATATTTTAAGCGGTGTACTTTCCGGAGGTCATTATTCCACTTTAGTAAGAAGTTGGACTCATGCAGGTTCAAATGAAGAAGCAAACCTAGGACAACTATTCGTTGCTATAGATCCCCATTGTTTTGCTCCTGATTTTGAAGAACGTATGTCAGATTTCAACAGTCGATTAAGGAACTCGAAGCCTGTAAGTACTAAATTATGATTTCATTCGAACACATTACATCTCTTTATCTATAAAACAGACAAATCCGGAAGTTCCCATCCTGCTACCTGGAGATAAAGAATTAGCTGCCATGAAAGCAGTAGATACAGCAGGTGGTCTACAGTATTTGGAAAACCAGTGGAATACCTGTGATGAGTTGGCAAAAAAGTTAAAAATAAAACCTTTAGGTCACATATAGAATATATTCAGCTTAGTCTCTAAATGGTTTTCTAATCAATTACAGTAACCGAAAATTGTGTAATAATTGATTTATTTTTATTTTTGTAACTATAAAGTTCAGCACAAATATAATACAACATATTTAATAATTTTTTTCAACAATTTAAATAGAAGTAATTACCCTAATATGAGACAATTTCTGTAAACCCTTCATATTTACCAAAGCAAAGTACACCCCAATGCAATCACAACTTCTACCTGCGGCATGAGATGTTATTTAAAGGTTTTCGTTGAACTTTAGATGCTGCCATTTTTACTTTTTTCTCAGTTTTGCAAAAAGCATTATTGTTTGATTTATTAGATACTAGCTGTTGCCCGCGACTTCGTCTGCGTGGACTTCAGAATTGGGTCCAGAGAGAAATGAAAAATGTGTGAGTAATAAAAAAATTAATGCGATAAAACTTTCACCCGTCATATTAGGTGATGAGGTACTTGATATGGCATAATCACAATATTTATATTGTTTTTTTTTGACATACATATTTTAAGTTAATATACTTCTATAGACGACATTGCATGATTTATTATTTTCCGCCAGAACGTGTAAGTTTTGGGCACTCGATACTCTTGAGCAACCAACATAAAGCTGACCACGTGAAAAGCAAGGAGTGCCCAAATGATTTCCAGCCACTTTCAACGTTTGGCACTAGGACTTATTAATGATCATGATAAATGCCAACTTTATGGGAAATTGCAGCGTCAAATTATTTGGGATAATTGGGATTCGGGGAATCAACACGCTCTCTCCTTTAGCTGCTCCGGTAAGAATAGTGGCCTTTATAATATTCCTCCCCAGCTCTGTAACACGTAGCCTGGTCCTGGTGCCATTGCAAAATCTCGATGTATCAAGATTACGCATCAACAGTACTGGGACGCCAACCTTTAGCCCCAGTTTATGGGAAGGCACGCCCGTTAATTCCAAGGTATTAAGAAATTCTACAGGGTAAGTTGTACTGTCGTCACCGCTCATCATCCTGTCTACTGATGTGTATTTTTTTTGATTCGTCGACTAACCCTTCCAATAGCTTTTTGTTAATGTTATTGACGGACTCATTTTTTGGCGATAGCACTGGCCCTCTCGCATAACCACTCTTCGTTGCTTATATTATTTTGTAAATTCGGAAAAAAGTGCGAAATAAGTTCATCCTCTGTCGTCACTGGATGGCAAAAATCATTGGTAAATTTAATTTTACCATATATGTGTGTTTTCTGGTGGAAGTATTTTAACTTAAAATATGTGCGTAAAAAACAATATAAATTTTGTGATTCTAGCATATCAAATACCTAATCATCTAATATGACGGGTGAAAGTTTTATCTCATTAATTTTTTTATTACTCCCACATTTTTCATTTCTCTCTGGACCCAATTTTGAAGTCCACGCAGACGAGGTCACGGGCTAGTTTTAATATAAATTGATAACAGTCGTTAAGTCATGTAATTTACCGGGATAAAAAGTATCCTATGTGTTAATCCAGGTTATAAACTATCTATGTGCCAAATTTCATCCAAATCCGCCCAGCCGTTTTTGCGTGATTGAGTGACAAACACCTAAACATCAAACTTCACATTTATTATTAGTATGATTATTTTTGCCTGGCTAGTATGAGACACAATTATGTATATCCTAATACGAGAGCTGAAATGGTATTTAAAGTATTGTTAATAAAATGTTCAAGTCTTTATTGTACCTTTTAATAATATTCCGTTTTGCATTTAATACTAATGATAAATTTTAACAGTTGGACTCTGAGATATGATTGATGTTGTTCAGGGAATATTAGACTATTAGACAACGCGATGGCTTGAGGATGTGCCACTTAAATGCATAGAGTTTGTACCCCAAGTTTGATGAATTCCGTGACTTATTTTCTCCTAGTCTTCTGGATGTTATATGTGTTACTGAAACTTGGTCGGGACCCCAGATTTGTGATGTGCTTGTTACGTTGCATAATTTTAAGTCATATCGCAACGATCGGATGGGTCGAGCAGGAAGGGTGTTTGCATTTACGTGAGAAACTCCTTTCGGGCTCGTCTTGTTGCAAAATCCAATCCTTGTCAGGATATCGAGTATCTATTTGTAGAGTTTATGATTAACTCCGAAAAATGTCTAATTGGTACTTTTTATAAACCTCCCCATGTCACTGATATAACCCCCCTAGAGTTGGGAGTTTTAAAGACATGACAAGCGGCTTTGGTCTGTCATTTGTTTAATCTTTTCCAACACATTTCACCTCGAAATCGTCTACACTTTTAGATCTATTTATTGTTAATAATCCCGAATTAATTCTTTTCTTTAATCAGATATCTGTGCCCCGTTTTTCTAAGCATGATTTAATTCTCTGTATATGTAGATAATCAGTTTAAGCTTCTCACAGACCGTATAACACACCTGTATAATAGGTATATTCCTGTCAAAACACCATTGGCTTACCCCAATTAATAATTTTGCGTAACTCTGCATACCATCGATGGAAGCGATTTCGTACACCTGATTGTTGGGACAATTTCCGTGTTCGGCGTAAGTGCAAAAGTTTCTAAGGCCACATCGAACTTTTAGAATACTAAATTTAATGCAAAGTTGCCCACAAGAAAAATTTGGAATAACCTTAAGACCGTAGTTGTGGGCCAAACCAAGACCCCGATTGTTTGATGCGGATAAGTTGAACTGGCACCAGTGAATGCAACGAATGCTAGTACTGCCCAAGATATGATTAACCCATATATTTCTTCTGCCCATTTTTTGGGGCGATATATTTAAAAATTTACAGCAACTTACTTTGATTTTTTTTTGTGATAGAAGTCTCGGGGACATGATTGCTCCGGCAACACACAGATTCCACAAACAAATCAATTGCAAAATTTGTGTTGTTTAGTGGTAAAAGTGGTGATAAATGAGGTAATTATTTTATAAATGAATTTTCCATTTAGAAAGTAATTTCTTTAGTGAATTTGTTTTAAAATTATTTGTGGTTAGATAAAACGTATGCCTAATTATTTCCACTTACAGAAACATTATAAATTAGTGTGTGCCCCAAAAGTGGGGCAGTGGGAATGGTCGGGTACACTACAAGTCGTCAGAATTATAATAGACCCTGTACTAATTTGAAGTGGTAACAAGGATTTCATTTATTTATAACCTTACAGTTGATCAAATTACTAGTCTGCTTGAAGAGGAAGATTTATTTGAAGCCACGGTGAATATTACACCACCGGAGAATGCATTGTTAAGCAATGAAGATGAATGCTCTGGGGATGGGAATATTGGAGATGTTAACGATTTAATAGGAAATCTGCTACGAGCACAAGCGGAGCTTCGGGGACGCATACTTACCGGAAATGGCTTGGAAGAAATGATAGCGAATGGCAACCTTAAAATACCAAAGAAAATAAGGCGACGGAAAAATGTGGATATTGGTGTAAAGGAAAATGGGTCGGAGAGTGTTTGGCCTATTCCAGAATGGTTAAATGTTAATTTGTCACCAGTTCAGGCGTAGTGTCCTGCGGAAAAGACTTCTATCAACTTGATAGAGCGGAAGATACTTACCATCAAGGAGTAGCAAGTGTGATGGAAAGAAATCGCATCGAAGAAACTTTACGATATTTTCATGTTTGTGACAATAATAATTTGGATTCATCTGATAAATTTGCTAAAGTCATAAAATAAACTAAGCGAGCGTTGGTTAAAGTACTTTCCGGGTGACAAAAATTTGAACATTCATGAGTCCATGATCCCGTACTTTGGACGGCATAGTACCAAACAGCAGCTTCATGGGAAACCAATAAGATTTGACTAGAAAGTATGCTACAGAAAAAACATCAAAAGCTGCTCAAAAGAGAGTTCATGACGATGTTCGTCTCGATAACGAAGGACACATTATTGTCGCTAATAAAACCCAAATTCGGTGTGCTAAATGTCATAAAAATACTACTGCAGAAAATGTAACGTTGGTTGCCATGCTAATTGTTTTGCTACGTGTGAACGGCGGTGTTATTATTATTCTCGCCTTAGGACATTTGTGCCTTATGCCGATGACATTTTACGCATTGATGGATATGTCCCTTTACAGCTATGAGTCCATTCAGGATCCAAAACTGTTGACAAATAACCTCAAGGGTTAATGTATTTCCTCCACTAAAGGTCCGTTTATGTATTTTATCCATGACAAGTGTCGTTAACCGGCTTTTATAGGTAAATATGATGGGATGTTTACGATAATATGCCACCTCTGCTTGCTCCAAACGTCCTACAATGCGCGCAGTAATTCACGTTGATCCCAAAAAATGGAGATAATACTATTAGTCTACCTTAGCTATTCAATTCCTCCTTCTTTTTAAGCTGTCTAATTTCTTTGCTAAAATACTACTGCGGAGTAGTTTTTATTAGCGGTACGAGTGATTCTTCTATTTCGGCTAACAGTAAGATAGTTTCCTAGCCGATCAGCCTTTTTTAATCTACTGTTGTATGTAAACCGTTTGATGTAGGCTACTATTCTTTCCAACCTTGCAATGATGAAGAATGCTCGAGCTTGATACACGTTCCTTTCCGAACATCTTTGCTCCAGCATTTTCTATTTTCGCTGTTACATGCGATGTTAATAATTTCTTCTTAATGTTAATTTTATGGCTTTCTTTCGGCGGATAATAGATTTCCTTACATTTAAGCCATGATGGTCCTTCCTACCACAACGAATGATTCCTTAATTCTGATGGACGTATACCTACGACTATATTCCCATATAAAAGGCAGTAATTGGAATTTGGTTTTATGTAAGAATTAAGGTATCTGTCAAACCATTTCTCCTTGCAGTAGATATATTATCAGCGAAAATTACTTTTCGACCCACAAATCAAATCAGGCAAGTATTCCATTACCGTCTATAACTCTGGCAATTTTAAGCCACTGTCCACAGTTCAAATATCAATGGACTGTCGCGAATAGCTGTAAGGATTTCAAACCGGGCGCACATAGCTGCAGGGATTATGAGCAAGTCTTACACAAAATATTCAAAAGAGTATTGTTGTTGGTCGATTTACCAGACTCAAGAACGCTATCCTTGTAATTAAACAAATAATAATACGCAACGGAAACAAACAAAAAATATATATCTAAGAATAAAATTTGGAAAGAAAACTTGAACTACTAAGTACACAAACCTATGACGTAATACGGAAATTGTTATCTAATTGTTAGTAAGACTGATATGCGATACTAGCTTATTGACTAAGAAGAAATTCAAATAATGCGCGACAATGACTGCAATTTGCGAAAACATATGAGGCGAAGAAGAGAACTCATTTATTATTCATCGCTGCAATCTGCCGTAAAGTTGAAATACTTTTAACTGGCTGAGTACCATCTTCCGGTGAAGTGTGACAGAAAACAGACGTTTATTATTATTTTTTTTTTGTTAAGCTTCTAGAAGGGCTTGGCAATACTTCCTCGTCGGACTTTCATGACTGGCAATTTTTTTTATTGAGTCCCAGCCAATATCACCAAGATTTATACCTTTCTCAGGAGATTTATTTCTCAATATACAGCTTTCAAAAATTTTACCTTGTCCCTGGTAGAACGGAGAGCTTAACAATAGCCGAGCCATCCAGATTCTTCTGGTTTTTTGCACGAAAAATGGCATACACATTTTAAATGTACTATATATTGTTGTACGTTGCATATATAAGAAATATGAACAAATTAATCGCTAATATAATTAATTTTGTAATATTTGATTTAATAAATATGCATTAATTTGGTTTGAATCAAATGTATAAGCGTTTAATATAAATAAATAAATAAAGTGTCTGTTCTATTGGGATTTGGTTTCATTCAATTGGTAAAAGGTTGATACCAGGTATGGTCAATGTTGATTTACCTTTTACTATTTTGACATAGTATGATTTACAAGGCCGTTATTTTCCAATCAGAGGCTAGTTCTCGTAATTTGACTTTTCGTAATTACACTTCACTTCACATTTGTAATCCTGAAATTAACATCGTTTAAATCTGTACAAAATTTGAAAGCGTGTATAAACAATCATTGGAAGGCAATGTTCGCAATCATCACAGTGAAGCTTTTTAAAGTTTATTTGCACTCTTTTGGAATAATTTGTAATAAATTCTGAAACGATTCTAGATCGATAGTATACTCCAACTCGTGAAACTTTCGTTAGTGGCAGTTTCTTTTGAACTTAAACTTCATCTTCAATCTGTAAACTAACTTTGTGCAATAAAAAGTGAACTCAAGTTGACTTTTCCTTCAAATTTAAATCCGATGTAACAAGTGAGTCGTTGGTCTAGTGATAGCGTGCTCGACTTGGAAACATAGAAGTCGCAGCTCGAATCCTATTTGCTGCCTGCCTTCGTTTTCTTTTCTTTTCTTGAACTGTTGACCTTAATATTGTGATTATCAAGTTTTGGTGAGGCAAAAAAGAGCTTGTTTTCAAAAAAGGGACACTATAGAATATCTGGAACGAACAGCAGTTGGCGTCATGTTGTTTATATCTTTAAGGAACTACGTGAGGCTTTGTTCATTCTTCTCATGACTTATGGTGAAAGTATCTGTTGCAAGGTCGACAGTACTTGTCGTCGTAAGCTTAATATCGCATTCAATTCATGCGTGAGATCCATTTTTAGATTAAGAACATGATCACATCTTCTCAAAGCAGATATCGGGTTCGAGGAGGTCAAATTATGATTTTATGGGAAGGTATTTTAACATCTTGTCTGTGGCAGAATTCTGTAGACAACATCCATGTCTGTGGAAAGTAAAAAGAAAGCAATACTTTAATAAAAATTTAAAGCATGAAACCTACAATGTTTTAATATAACACTGCAATAGAGTGTACCCAGAAGCGAATCGCGATTTTGTGATTAAAAAAAATTCAGAGTATATGAGAATCGCTTCGAAAAGAACTAGGAAAAATCTCTAAATCAAAAAGAAATGAATTGAGTGAAGAAAGTGTTCACAAATCAATTTTATGGTACTTTAATCTTTCAAAATTCACCACGGATCAGGAGATGCCAACTGAAAGCTTTTCCAACATCAGTGGAGAAGTTATATAGAACTGTCCCCAGAACTTTTCAATGCCTCCTACTGAAGAAGTTACTATGACACATTATAATGATTTTTTATTAAGGCTTTCCTGTTTTAATTATCTCATCTTGCCACTGTGCTTTCCCCTCTCCATGATAGTATTTCAAATATTTTATTCTGTTTTATTTCTAGTATTGGTATGGAGCTTTTCAAACTTACAAATTCATTTACTTCCTTCCTCCAGTCATCAGGTTGCATTTCACTTGCCTTTCTGTCTTCTTTGTCTACGCATGTTGGGCTAAAGTAGTTCTTGCCCCTTCTTCTTAGGAAGTTATGTAATGCGCAGACCGCTAGTACAACAAAGCATCCATTATCGACACGTATTTCCCAGCAGGAAAACTTGGAACCACATACCAATAATGTACTTATATAACTACTTACCTCGTAAGTCGTACTACTTATAAGTTTGATATTGGAGAACTGCTTACAGAATGCATTCCGTAGAAGGCTGGCGGTAAGGTATCATTCGGAAATCACTGGGCTTGAGTGAAAAATATCTCCCATAATCGTAGGAAATTAAAGCGAGTCAGAGAACGCAATCATGGTGGGCTATTGCGCTTGAAATTCGTTCAGTTTTTTTGTAGCATTGGTGAATAATGCGTGAAATGTTCAAGTAGCAAAATTCGTAAATAGTGCAATAATTTTGTTAATGAACACGGCGTGACATATGATAACAAGGTAAGTACAAAAGTCATCTCATAAATAAAAATGTTAATTGTTTATAACTCTTTAAAGTTATTGCATTTCAAAATATATGAAACGAATCAGTTGTAGGGTGAGCAAGGGTTGTTTAAATTTTACAAACATGTCATATTTACGTATGATATTTT
>QYTT01093953.1:41218-57421 GCA_006980735.1 Dasypogon diadema | reverse complement strand
AAAAATTATGAGCTCAGAGCTTTCAATTTTGTGTGCGTTTTCGGGACAGCAACAGCAAAGTGATCTTTGGAATCATAGAGAATACCCTTGGAATCATAGAGAATACTTAACAGCTATTTATTGTTTTACTAAAAGCAATTGTTGTAAGCCCAAAAATAACAATTTATATCACCAAAAGTCACAATTATCGGGTCATAGCCCGTGAGCATATTACACATTGTTTTTTCTTTCAGTATACTTTATCAATACAACCAAATTAACTGAATGGTAGTTCAATGTTTCAGCTACTGGTACCGATTTATTTTAAGGCCAATTAATAGTCGAATTGCAAACCTATGTGATAGATCTACACCGTAATATTTATAGAACTAAATTCTGTTCCAAAAATGACACTGGAGAAACACAATAGAACCGTTACTTTTACTATTAGACGTAGCCACTCGACTCAATTTATTTCTGGAAAACCTGCGTAGCACAACCTTCTTTTCTATAAGTAATTTCTTTTTCAGAAAATAGTATCACCTGGACTTCAAATTAGGCGCAGGAACATGTTGCTTCTTTTAAGACTATCAACGGTCCTACCCCGTAGAAGATACGCAGTTGTGGCAAAAAAGCGGTTTCACCGAAGATATAAGAGCTGCTAATTTGGAAGAGTGATATTTACGGAAGGACCACATCGGTAAACAAACCTATTTGACTTCCAAAGTTAGTACCATTGGCATGTGTAGCTGAACAATTGATAGATATAAGAATAAATGCTTCTAAAAGATACAAAAATATAGTAAGGTTTGATAGAAAAACACATTTTTAAGAAGACAGTATTAGAAGAATTTACTGTGATCAAAACACCTTAGAGTCAAAAGCTATGGAATTTTATAAAGTAGTATTAATATAAAAAGTTTCCACAATATTTTCCGCATGCATAACAAATCAAGAAGACGTGCATAAATCTCTGAACCTTTAAAACCCCTTCATACTTCCGTTGGATCATTAGGAAATCGCCTCAGAGCAAAATGCAATAAGAAACCAAGGAGAGAACTATCCGGAAGAACATGATAAAAATTTGCTCTGCTATAAAAAAGTTCTAAAACCGAACATAACTATGTTCCCATTGTAAAAGTAGCATGCAATAAAAATGTAGTAGAGAATATTGGCACACAAATACATACACAACCCTTAAAGCTAAAAGCAATCACCCTTCGTTGGAATTACATCGACTTGATAAATCGAAATCGATAAAATTTCGATTCGATCCCGCTAGCGCCATTTGAATGCTCACTCTACAGACGGAACCCCAAACTTATTAGAGGTAATGACATCTTCGTTAAAACTAAATTAAACCCTCTTTTAAAACAAATACCACTTGCTTGCCAACCGTGTACTGAATCTAAAATGAAATCGACGGCACAAGTACTCCCGGCACCTCAAACCAGAGCAACAAGTCCCTATTTGACACTGGCAGGGAAGCACTATTGTACACTTGTCGTCGCTGTGAAGTTGCCCAACTAACCGCAGTCAATTTCCTCCACCTTCCGGTTATGGTGGAGCATTTTCCGCACCGATTCAAATGTACATGTGTAATTGTGGTGCAACCCTTCTACCGCAATTTAATTAAGTTTTAGACAAAACGCGTCCCAAACCAACTCAGTCCCAACATTGTGGCACTGTAAGCACCTTTGTAGTACGTGACGAGCCCAACCGTGCGATTTGATTGGCTGTACGGCAACTGTGCCATTCTATTTAGCGTAGACATGAAATTGACACCTGACAAAAGGAACTGAAATGAAACCACACAACAAATCACCTGGAACTAGAAGGACCACCTTTAAACGGCACAAAAAGTACATTTGATGGTGAACGGTCCCGCACGAAGGACCGGAAACATAATCTTTATAGACTTAGGTCCAAGTGCTGGGACGAACCCGGGACTACCAAATGAGATTGAAAATAATCGAAATCGGTCCCATAAGGATGAAGCACGTTCATCAAATATCCACACGCCTCCCGACGATCAGATCGAATGGGAGTGATGTAAGGATATGGCTTGCAACCCTTGTTCCTTTCTAAACAAGACATTTTGGCTTGACTGCTTTGGATACAAAATAAGCGGCGTGTTAACCCCACCTCGAATATTCATTTCCGTCATGTATGTAGGTTGGAAATTTGACACTTTCTGGGTGACGTGATTAGACATTCTGGGGCTGTAACGAGCAGATTCCCACTTTAGGCGCTGTTTCTCTACTTGATGGAGTCGCTTAATTATCTCGAGATGGAGTAGCGAAAATCAGTTTCAGTTGATGAAGCATTCTCGAATTGCCATGTGCTCATGAGACCGAGTGTAAGAAATAAGATAAATTCAACGTACTGTAAACAAATCGCTGCGGATGTCCTATCCGATGATGTGATATCCCCTCTCTGCCCCCTCTGTTTAACACTGGAGTTAACAGTGTTCTAATGGGTCTTCTAACACAATTTCACAAGCACAAAGCATGAACACTTTAAACAATTCTCTTGTAAAAAGAAATTAAAGCACAATTCAGAACCAGGGATTTATCACATTTGCACTCTTCACTCTCCCGTCGGATGAAAATTGGAAACAACTCTTTACGTGTTGCCACTTCTATATTAGTTGAACTCAAAAAACTTCACAAAAATTTACGTTCCCATGCAAACAAATGTAAAATTCTTGTTCCCGATTTTAGAAATGCGTCCAATATCCCGGAATATCCGTGAGCAACTAAACGAATCGGGCTCAGCCCGAACGATACTCTGCACGGAGTCTTGGATCCTATGTTGGTGAGCTTCCGATAAGATGGGAGCCAGAATAATCAGATGACAGATGCTCCTTGGCTTATGATGTGCCGAAACACCTTCTCGCTTTGCTTGTATGAGGGAAAGTGTCATTTTTCATCCAGATCCTGAATCAGCTTTTGTACCTTTGGGCATGCGTCCTCACCAATGTTACTCCCAGCGGAGATCAACGGAAAGGATGCTGTGAGTACGGCTCAACAAGCTTTTTCGAATCACATGCTCCCAGTGATTTGGAGAAATTTCGAATCCCCTGAAAAAGCTTCCTGGCAATTAGTATCCCTGGTGCAATAAATTTTGGCTTGTTTTGCCGTTCTACAACGTTTTAATGTGATATGATAAAATGCAGATTAAAACTGTTGTCCGGTCGCAATCTGGACTTAAGGAAGCTTGAGGCAATTTGAGAATTTTGCTGTAAACCTTTAGGAATGGCAGTGCGATATTTGAAATGTGAATCTTGAGTGTTTTTGGGCATATCATCCTCAAATGTTTCTCTTTAAAACGTTTTATGGAAGGAAATAGTAGCTGTAAGGAAATCTGCTAATTGAGTTGTGAAGAAATTTGGCAACAGCTCAATTGGCAGGAAACCCATTTTCTTTTAAAAATAGGTGTTGATGATAATTTCAATTTTATTGGCATGTAAAATACCGCACTGGCTAGTGGAAGAATGTTAGTTTGAATAGTGGCCTTTGTATATTTAACAAAAAAAATATTTCTAATCCAATCTAAGAAAGATATTTTAAATACCTTCCCTTGTAAGGGTATTAGTATTTGTCTAGACATGGGCAACTTCCTTTCAAAAGCGCTTGATGTCGTATTCAATTCTTTGATGCATTTGTGTTTCTTTCAAAATTCAACAATACTGTTGTCTACGGAGATGAAGCTCTATTGCAATTAATCGATGCATATGTAAATAGCAGCATGCATCAGAAAAATAAAATTGTGTCAATTATTTGTGACAATATATAAAATAGAGTCCCTATTGTGATTGTCGATTGTCGACTATCGATTGAAATCGGCTCTTCAATAAATTTAAGGATAAGGCAAAGAGTTTTAGAAAAATCTAGGAAATCTAATCCTTTTATTAGTAATAATTAGAATGAATAGCAAGAGGCGTTTATATCTTTCAACTTTCAACTATCAACTTTGCTCTGGGAGTGGAGTCATTCGTATCTGTCTGAAAGATTCCTATCAGGTGCTTTCCCGTGGTCCCAGATCGAAGGTCATAGAGGCCACCTTTGAGGTACCTCAGAGTAGTCACCTTGGCCCTCTTATTTTTGTCTTTTCTATAGATGATGTTGTGCATTTTTTAAGGCAATCCACGGTACTAATTTATGCTGACGATATAAAGATTTTTTCCTTCATCAATTATCTCAGTGACTGCGCTTCTCTTCAGGAGGACTTCAATATTTTTTATTCTTTGTGTGGGCCTACTGACTTGAAACTTAAATAAATGTCGTTCTTTAGGAGACGCGACGTTACTACTTATGAGTACACATTTGCTACAAGAAAATCTGTTAATGATTTTGGAGTAAGGCTTGGTTCCAAGCTTGATTTTGTTTCCCATATTAATTCTGCTGTTTCTAGAGGTAATTCCATGTTGGGTCCAGGGAGTTTTCTGATCGTCAGATTTTTTTAACATTATATAGCTCGTTCGCCCGACCGCTTTTTGAATACACATCGCAGATATGGATTTCTTCCTACGTTGTCCGTATCTATCGTATTGAGTCTGTTCAGCGCACTTAGGGATCTCCGTTGGAACAATCCTATAATTTTTCGACCGAATCGCGAACGGTTTAATCTTGTTGGTATAACTTCCTTGTGAAGGCAACGTAAGGTTGCTGATATAGTTTTTATTCGCCAGCTCTTGAACTCCAATATTGACTCTTAGGGGCTCCGTGCCAAGGTGTCCTTCAGGTCTAATGGTCACAACTTGTGAGGTGTTCCCCTTTTGCATATCATATTCTTCATTTATGTTCCACCTGTACTCCAGCACTATCTCATGCTCTATCACAGATAGAGCGCAGGACATTTTTATTAAAATCTTTCGGCCATTTAACTTATAGAAGAATTATAGTCATAATATCATAATCACAGGATATCTTGTGAAAAACTACCTGAACGTCCCCAGTTCTATGTCACTTTTGTAAAGCAGGTTGACTTTTGCGAACTGTTTCAGTTCAATACCTTCACTCTGTACAAGCGCCCGATCACCGCGTACTATATCCTGTTTTTATGTTCTCTATATAAGAACGAAGGTCATAAATAAGTTAGAGGGCGTACAAATGCAATATACCCCTAGAACACTACGCGTCGTGACTTTGCGACGAATAGAGAGATTTGCACTGTCAACAAGTGGATTTTCTGAAAAATATTGAAATGGCCGTCAATAAATTTCAGTTCATTTCTGGTAGCAATACCACAAACACGCCAGTAGTCCTAATAAGGTATTTTATTGTTTGTGCTCCTTCAGATAGGGTGAAACATTGTATTGAATCCCTTCGATTTGTGGGGCTCCTAAAATTAGTTTCGTCTCAAGATGGCCCGAAAAAAGGTATTTGAAGTTAATTACCGAGTTTCCTCCCGCATATTTGCACATAGGAGTCCTTTGATATGCTACCGGGGAGTTGGGTGAATGAGTAGTAACGTCAAAGCGCTGGAGGATACTACTACGTGATAGGTTGCGATATAACCACAAGTTCTTAATCGTATTATAGGAACGAGAACGGAGCAAAAGCCGAACATAATTCCACCAGCTTGGAGCTAATTAGAGCCGTGGAAGCCCTTTGCAGAAACAGTTCAACAGAATTTATTGCCTCCGGCTTTGGGAACGCTGCTGTATATTTGGCGGATTTTGAATATAAATTATCGGAAAATGAACAACACTGATAAGGTTTTCGTCTGGCTAGCGGCAGAAGCAGTCGATAATTATCAGAAAAGGCGTAATTACGTCGGAAGGCATCCCCACATCAATACCGAAATCGATTCTGCTTATTGTGCTCCAGTAAATTTCTGTCTGGAATTGCGCCTCCAAAGTTTGATGTTTCTTAGAGATTAAAATGCCTGCCGAGTGAATCCATTGTCAGGAGCCCTTAATCCTCAGGATGTGAAGTTATTAAAAACAACAATACCAACATCTTGTTGAGGGTAATTTAATGATGACAAATCCTAGTTAATCCCGGAATTCCACATTCACTCTATCCGTGCTCGCGTGTCTTCCTTCCCATCTGGATATAGCTGGGATTTTGTGTAAAGGAAACCGAATTGGCACTCATGGCACTTCCCTCATTTTTTTGGGAGAGCACTCCTTGCATATGGGAATGTGTCGCCAGACTTACCGTCCGCCTACAACCTGAGGATAAGTATGTGAAAAACGTATGGCATACATGGAATACAGATCAACCCACGTAGGCACAATTCCTAGCGATTCAAGTGGATGCGATAGGAATTCTGGTGATAATTCTTGCCTTAGAACGTGACTTTTTGATTCGGGTTGTATCGAGTTGTGAATGTTACCCTCCCTAGTCGTGTGATTAGTTTGATTTTATATAAGATTTGGGGTGGTTCGTACAGGACAAGTGAAATATGAGAATGTTTTGGGTATTGAAAGGACACCATCACAGTGTGGCGTAATTAATTTCTATTTTTAGCTAAGATGTATTGCAATAACTGTTGCCTACTAATGTGCACATGTTGAATTTGGTCCTGTATATTATGAGGGTAGCTTGTTACGAAAAACGGGTAAATTAATTAATTTCTTACAAAAACATTAAAGGGCTGCTGTTGTGTGAGCCCAAAAAAGCAGTTCGTACGAGTAAAACAAGTTCTTTTGAAGAATTCATTACCCTAAAAGGTTTGAGCAGTAAAAGATACCTGTCTGATGTCTTGGCCCCATTTAGCTTTTGGAGCCTTTCCATTCACTTATCATGCTTGTTCCTCTTCCTTGGACCTTATTTTTGAAGGCAATTACCAAGAATTAGGGCTCTTTTTCTCGACAACTAAAATCAAGGAGTGCCTCAATATAATAGATATTGAATTACTGTGGATATATGGTAGTGAGTTTATGATGTAAACAAATCTGACTGGTAAAGTTAGTAGAAAGCTTTTTCAGCAAGAGGCTTAAGGATTCTGACGCATACACAATTTCTGGATCTTTCGTTGGAAGGCACTGTTAATTAGATCTTACAACACTCGCCGCCAATTGGATCCTACAGCACTCTAAGATTCATTTGAACTCCATCTAACTATCGCAGATTCGACTCCAAAGCATGTTAGCCTAGCAGATAAAGTGGGATTGGGAATGCCAAAGAGTTTATTGCCTATTTTCCCTTCCAATTTAATCAATAATCTAAATATTTCGAATTCCTTCTTTTGAGTATATTAAGGCCTCATACGTTCTTTGCTGCAAAAATCTAGCGAAATGCCTGCTGCCTTTTGAAGCCATGCAAAAGATATTTCAAACTATTTGGCTGGACTTGTAAGTCTCACCACTACGTTAGACATGGTTCGGAGGAAGGCTTTTAAACTCATTAACGACGAGTCAAGTAACTTTAAGTATCGATATTCTGGAGCATTAACGTAGCGTAGTGTGATAGGATGGAGTTGGAAAATTTCTTTAGGCGTTTTGACCGAGATTTCAATATTCGGCAAAAGTAGATGAAGGCAGAACGTTATCGAAGTGCTAATTAATGATTGACCCTCAGATAGAAGTGCATTCTGTGCACTTTAGCATAGGGTCGATCTTTTGGACGTTCCTAGAACGAAACATGTATACAGCGAGCAATTGGAAGGACACAGTCGCTTTGTGTATTTTGGTTAAGTCAACGAATTTCTCGAGTTACAGTTTGACTATTCTCGAAGCTGATATGAATTTGTATAGAAGCCTTTTGAACTACAAAACGTCATGCAACGCACTTATTCCTCTCATAAATTTAATATGAGCGTTTCATTAAAACTGCTCAACGGCATGTTTAAGCATTTCACCCCACTTGCCACCTGCTGAAGTACACATTTTGTACCTTTCCTATCGCTTTATGCACAGGAAAAATGCCTTCCCTTTGATTCTCGCTTTAAATCCTTTTACAAGAAAAAAAGTGTTCCTGGCGAGTTGGCACCAGCCCTGGTAACATTTCATTATTCTTGATATCCTGGAGAGCATATTCATGGAATTATTAGTGTAAAAATATCTCCGGCAGGTAAAAACGGAACTGCTGCTTTTGTAGATAAGTGCTATGGAGGATGTCATTTTTCAAGCCTTTGTTCGGTGCGAAGGGCTTTTTTCGCTGTGCTGTCACATTTCCAACTTCTTTGTTTGATACCAAGATCCTCTTGTCCTTGGCACTTTTTTTGTATTTTTAAATTCCTATGAAAATTGAGCGTCCCTTTCATGAGTTTTTCATGGGCAATTTAAAGTTGCAAAAGGCTTTAAAGATGGAAATTTTACAAAATATTCGCAACGATCAAATTTCAGAGTTAACTGGGACGGTTGAGGTGTGACATTATTCTATGGCCGTACTACTGTACTTAATCCTGTCACAAGTAATTTCCTATCTCTTCCATAAACTTCATATTTTGACAAATTGACCGAAATTTCTTGATTTATTACCTAGAGGAACCCCCTTGCCTTGTTTGCCAGTAAAGCTGGAGGGATGAAAGCAACAAGCGTAATAATCTGATCAAGCCAATTCATCCTACGGGGAGGCTGCGATTGTTTACTGGGGTAATGGGGAGATTTCATGAACGTAAAAATACCGTGGAAATAAATAAATTAGGCTGAATTTATTGCTTGAATAGATAGGGTTTTATCTGATTACAGGTTGTTTACGAAATTGGGGCATTTTTTGACTGTGTGGCAGAAATTCCTGTTTTATTTGTTTACAGGTAAATTTCAAAGGTAAACAAAATGTTGGCTCACGTGAAATTGAGTTACCTATAGAAGTTTGTAACTTCTGAAGTTTTCTGTCCTCTTTTCGAAATATAACAGCGATTTTTTGTCGAATTAGGGCCATAAACCAGTTCCTTCTAGCATCAACATACTTTTTTTAATATCTTGTTTCACTACTTTTACATTTATTTTTTTGTCATTATTTTTGGCACGATAAGTGTTTTTTTTTAACTCTTAACAAGTTTCCTAAATTTTAATATAATACAAACGCGAAAGGGGTCTCTAAGGGCGTAGAATATGGCCATAATGGAGCAATTATTGTTCCAGGACTAGAACGATAGCTCCTATGAAATCCCATCAGCATATTTGAATTTGATCATTGCGAAAATGTATGTGGACTCTTGGTCTGGTAGGACGATTTAGTGGCTCTCTTCTGTAATGTACTGACTTCCGAGATTGTCTTCATGTTCAAACAGAAATCGCGACGTCGAAGAGTCCTTTCTAGCTCCCACTTCTTCGAGGGATTCATTATTCCTCATGGCGCACAGAGGGTTACTACTTCTGGGTGGTTTGAAATCTACTTTTCGCATCAGTAGGTCTAGTAGTGTGAAAATCACCAGGAAATGTAGTGGACTGCAATGATTTAACCAGGTGAAATGTAACGATGGCATAAAGACAAGAGAGCGGGTAATAAATAGACTAAATCAAAGAAATTACAACTCCTAATTCTGTGGAAGGGCTATTATGGTCCACATCTGGAACGACGCATTATGCTTTTTTAATTTGTTTACCTACTGGGAAATCCACCACACATTTCTCTTTTACGTATTTTATAGCCCAAGGAAATCAGAATCCAATTTTATCCTATTTGGTCAAAACTTTGTATAAATACTCCCCAACAAACACGATCGCAATCATTTCACATGGCTTGTGCTGCCAGGAACAACATTTCGAACCACAAATTCCGTTGAACCAATTCAAATTAGGACTGCGTATTAATAGCCCACAAGCAAAATCATATAATAAAATCAACACGAAATTAATCCGCTTATTAATGGAAATGAAACCAACTGTTCCACCGATTTGTCAGTTCAATGAGTTCAATCCCGTGATAGGGACTCACTTAAAGTTGCCTGCATAAAAATTATGTTGCTGGAAATTGGATAAATTAATTTACGTAATTTTGCTTGCCATCTTGGCAGAACAAGGAAGCCATTTAGAAGCAGATGCTGTGAATTAATTATTCATGCTCGGCTTATTTTGTCTCTTGAGCACTTAATTTTGGAAAAAATTATCGGAATTGGCCATTTCAAATGACCGGTGACAGGACTCGTTCGCCTTGTTAAGGGCGATTTTCAAGGACGACAGCATTTTCCCTCCAGTAGATGGTGGCCCCTCTGTGAAAGAAGAGCTGTGATGGTTTTCGAAAAGGCTCCAGTGATATACGACAACGTCCTGTCTACAGAATAATGCCCTGAAGTGACCGGAGGCTATTTTAAGACAAAGTTGAGGACTGCAATAAATAAGAAAATTTCGTTTTATTTTCAAGAAATATTTTTGCCTCATTTTCTCGATATTTCCACTTGGCCTGTCTAGACTCCGCCACAACTGGGGGTTCAATTAAAATATCTCAAGAGACTCTGAGCGGAAGTTTTGAAAATCGCCCTGAGGAAGGACTGGAAATTTATTAGGAAGGGAAATTTATTATGGCAATTTTTACGCTATAGATGATATACAGACAGATGCATTTTCCTACTTTAATATGATTAAAATATGAAAAGCGGTAATTGGATAAGCAAGGAGGACGACAGAGTAAGGGATTGCCTTCCCACCGGTGAAATAAGCGGAAATTACGCCGGAAGAACTTCAAAGAAATTTGAAAAGTAGCTAAGTAAGCAATTTTAGGGCTCAAGTAATCTAAAACTGCATCTAGCACTTCTCCACTACATCAAAATCCTTTTGAAACCTGGAAGAAAGAATTTCTCTCCATGAGGAATTTCAACTGAAACATATGAGAAAGTTTTCACATAAATTGCCGCAGATTTTCACCCACCCGCTTTTATTTTCCCTTCAAGACGTTGAGGGAGAACTTTGATTGTCGTTTGCCACTTTCCTAAAGCATTCACGGAAAGTTCCTGGTACATAACGCAACAAAACTGAAACAGTTTAAGATGAAAGGACCCACCCAACACATCTCGAATATGCGATTGCAATTTCCCTTCAAATCAAACCAAGTGAAACTAAAATACTCCATTGCAAATTTTCCTACAAACTGTGCACGTGGGAAATGAAAGTTACATAAGTAGAAAAGATGAGGAAAATGGTCAATTTACTTTTTGTTTCTTCGCATAGTAAAATTTTAGATTAACTATACAAGATGGCAACGATTAAGTAAGAAGACTGATATCAGGATGAACGATTTCTGAGGACCCTAGTTTTTATATTGTTTTTAAAAACTTGCTTAGAATAAGCCGGGGGAATTGATAAAACTAACGAATATATCTTTTTTTAACATTATACACTACCGCGGCGCCATTGAATTATGAACACCTAAAAATGGTCAGTAAGTCATACCTTTACCCAGATCATCAGTTGTTCTGCAGTGAAGATTTTGTTGTGATACTCCGTGGACACCAAGTTTACTCAGACTCAATTACATCAGCTAAGCACTTTCGCCTAGGCTTTGTTTCCGTTGCAATCAACTATGACCTTCTCCAGTTTCTGCATCGGTGTACTCTTTTTCTTAAAAGCCCCGGAGAGGACCCTCTTCAGCACCATTCCATGCCTCAAACAGGGCATTTTTCGGCATATGACTTGTTTGATTAGGCCTTTGCCGCACCTTAAACTACTTCCGCTTCGCTTCATATATGGAGTATTTCTCCAATTTTAACACGTTGACTGCCGTGCCGGGGTCACCAGTGATCGCCATTTAAAAGCTCTCTAACGCAAAGTCATTTTAACACGGAATTCTCTCACGAAAGCTCAATGGAATGCACAAGCGATTTTCTAAATTGCAGTTCTATTAGAAGAGCCTAACTGTCACTTTCCGCTCTTTCAGCTATAGTTCTGCATTTGGATAACTCTATAAAAAGCGTTCTTATCATATTTCAGTTGAACTTTTAAAAATTTAATATTTCCTTACTCCCACAGCCTAAAATTTACAAAAACCGCCCCAAATCTCCAACATTAGACGACATAAAATTAATTCCCCAGTGAGACGTCTTGCTGATCCCAGAAATTGAAATACATCACCAATTTTTCTCCACATGAAATCCCATTCTTCTTTTAAATAAAATTTATGATGCCGCCCAACTCGGTAAGAAATATATAAGCGCCCTCCATTTAGGGCATTTATCTTCAGTTTCCCATGTAGGATCTCCTTCATTTGAATATCACCATTCGCCATCCAGTGCCAGTGCCTTTACTCCGCGTAAATCCCATACTTTCACCTAGGCTCATAGCGAATAAAAGTCACTGTGAAGCTCGAGAGATGCTATACTTTTCCCAGAGCACACAAGACTCTATATTGCAGTGATAGCGCACTTTTGTTGGTAGCTTCTTCCATCTGTGGCAGTTTGTTTAAATTTCTGAAGATTTAATGTGCACTGAAGCAAAAGCACTCAGGCTCAGGGCTCAGGCTCAGGATGTACAGTACTGTCGAAAAGGAACATATTATAGTTCTTATGATATTGTAATCCCTTGAATTGTGCTCGAATTGAGGGACTCTGTGGTTAGGCGAATTGTCCTGGAAAATTTGGAGCTCTCGTCTATGTTGTCATGAAACATTGCACAGTACATCTCCGCCAACCACAACAAGCTTAGGGTGGAATTACTCAGGCAACCCAGATTCCAGACTGATGCCTTAGCCCGGATTGAGTTATTTACCGCAATAAATATTGATCTGGTGGCAGAGGAAGGGTGTGTTGCTCCGATTAATTCCTTAACAAATTTTGCGTAATTTGCTTAGTCTTTTTAGAGCCGAGTAAAGTTCTCATTATTTCCAGTTTAAGTGGCACTAATCCCGTGTTCATGACCCGTTTAGAGGGTTTATGTATCCACCCCAAGTGTTGGGGTGCTGTTGTGCTCGCATCGATTACTTGGAGCTCGTGTTCTCTGCTGTCTGATAAAAAAAACGAGACATCACGAACATTTTCATAAGCTTCCAACAATTGTGGCACAATCCAAACATGTTACAGTGCTGTTTGTTCAGAACAATTAATCACTGGGGATTCCGTAAAAACGGGTCACCAGTGTCACCCTTGCGGGGGCTGATAGACAGCATTTTCGCAAGTTCTTGCTGACCTTTGGAAATGGTTTACAGGATCGTCATTCTTATCTTTATTTGAAGTAATCCCCGAGGCAGGACAATGGGTTAATATAGTCGAGTGGATGTGCCTTCCCATGAAGTACTAAATTGCGGTGACAGTGCTGCCCATCACAGCTCTGGATTAGCTCCTACTTTTCGAGGCAGTAATTCCGACTCTCGCATCCGGAAACAATTTAGTGCTTGGCGCTTGGGGTTTATATATCAATTTTATGTTTGGGCCACAAATCAATTTACAGCACCCGGGGCAATTTTCGTGTAGCATGTGAGTTCCTCCATCGCGTTTTGAGCGGATTTTAGCAATTTCATTCCACTTTTGAATACATAGAAGTTCTGAAAACGAGGCACTGAAAAAGTATCTCGCACCGTAGTCAACATATTTTCTACAAATTCATGGATTCATGAATCCCACCCGTCCGAACCTCTTGTTGATTCCTTTTTTATTCGTGTGAATGGGCGATTTTCAACTGTTAAATGCGCCAGTTACTGGGGACAATAGAACATGGGACTCATGCCATTAAACCGAACGACACAGCACCCAGGAGCCTAAATGATTCTTTCGTAGAACCTTTTCGCAGTGATCAATGCAATAAAGGGATATGTTCAGTTGTTGGCAAAACTTCGCAACAGGAAAACATATCTCTGACCCAATTTTATTGATTTACACTGGGGTAAGGAAGGAACCGCACCGACAGGTCTTGTAAATAATTAAACAACCGAAAGGTGAGCAGTTTAACCCGTCAATGGCTACGACCGCACTTCATCCCAACATTACTTAAATTCCAGGGTATTGTGCTTGACGCCTGTGAAGAGTTCCGAGTTATATAGCTCCGGAAATTGAGGTGTCCAAATACTCGTAATTGCTAAACTTAAGTTTTACCAAGGATCTGGACCCTTTATTGTTGATTTTATTTTCTTTAAAGGTACTTCGTGCTGGGACTGGATAATCTCCAGAATATGTCAAACTTTGAATGCCTGGAACACTTTGAGGGAATGCTTTAGATGAATGCTCCCGGGTCAGATCATAAATGATTCATCTTACTTGCTAGTCCAACATGACAACAAAGTGGTATTGTTCAGTGACCTCCCATGAAGTCAGAATGCATTCCAAATAGGTGGCTTTGTGGTTTCTCAATCGATAAATGGACGGCATACAATATTCACATGGAAAGTGTTGCATGCTTGTTGGCCACAACCATGATAAGATTTTCTTAAATGGGATCTCGTCATGGGTTGGAATTCAATTTCCTGGCATTTTAGGATTTAATACCAAAATCTAATATATATTAAGCTGAACCGTATTCTTCATGTGGTGAACTGTTAACGGCAACGTCAGATTTCCTTTATCGGGGGTGTCGGACACTTCCTGATTAGATTTTATATTGGTTTATTAATTCATTTAATCCTAACCTTGGTCTAAAAGAGGAGAAGGGAATCTTTTTCGTTACTGAAGTTTATGAAAGAAACACAAAATGAGAAAATTATTTTCAGCCAAGTTTTCGTGATATATCGAAGTAGACGTCCACATTCGACTTCTTTTTGGTCCTTCTGTCTAGAGTCGTTTTAGCTGGTTTGTCTCGGAGTGTCCCTAAGTTGTTCCATAATCTCGACGTCTCTTATTACTTAGAGCATTTTTTTCTAGGTAAAGTAAAATGTTCTGTCATTTTCCAAGGTATACCTATTCAGTTTTTGTACCTATTCCATCACTAGAAATCAATTCACATCCGTCCGATCCATGCATCTTATCAACGCTTGATTGTCCTATACAAATAGAATCCTATAGCTTTGCACCTGAGCCTCCTTCAAGTAGTCCAGCGCACGAACCAGTTTCAGCATTTCTGCCTGGTAAACCAAGATGTTTCTTCCCAGGATAATATAGCAGGGCAAACTTAAGATTTCAGAGAAGATGCCTCCACTTGCCTTGGAGGGATTTGTCACTGATTAGAGCGTTGTGAAAGTTTTCGATAATCCTGATGCTCTTGGTCCTGCCTTTGGGCATCGTGGGTCCCCTCATCTGTTTTACGTGATCCAGGGTTCTCCTATTCACATACTCAATAGGGGACTAGTACTCTTTCTCTGCATCCTGAGTGCCACCTTCACTGCTATCTTCTTCAAAAACCGATGTAGCGGTGGCAACCCCAGGAGAGTTTCTAGCGTCAATTTATTGCTGCCGGTTCTCGTCGATGTATGCCCAAATTGCAAGTGTTCTTCCTAAGATTCTTGGGTATGATGTTATCATTGCAGCGTTCAGCGGAATAGGCACGTTTAGCCTAAGTTGATATTGGACACAAAGTTGACTGCATCCATAATGGTCTCCTTATTGGAGTCTTTTGAATGACTTTACCTTGAATTTGATTTTTGTTTTCAAGATGGTCATCCTACGATATGCAACATACGCTCTTTTACCTTGACCAATTTTCCAAACTTAAGACAAGTTTGTCGATAAATCCCTACCTCTTTAGTTTGCTAGCCCAAATTTCTAATTCTCCACAAGTTGTATTAAGGCCTACCTTACTCTCGCTCTTGGTACTTTGTAATCCAATCCCGAATGAATCCACTGTACAGTGGAATCACGTGGGTCTGGCCGCAGGACTATTCCCATACAAGCTGCCAGAAGTACACAAAGTCTTAACTAGCAAACACAGTAGTGAATGCTATCAGGAGGTTAATCCAATTTTCCGGATAATTGTAAAGTGTGTTGTGGTATGTCTCCAATAAGATAAAATCACCACTAACACTTTTTAAAATAGATTGTGTCCTCTCCATATTATTGGATTTTTACCTGGTGAGTGGTTAAGGAAATTGGAGAGAAAGTGAAAAACATACTAAAAAACGAGAGCTGGAATTTTCGTTTTTAAGACCCCAAAAAACTTGAAAAAATTAAGTCAAATTATGCTAACGGACTTTTGTCCCTCACACCACTTTCTGTCCAAACTCAGTAATGAATTCCACTTGAAAATCCTGAATAGCAACAAAAAAAAAAATACAACATCTTCCTGGGGGATTTTCTTATTTCAATCAGATATGAGGCAATTTTTTAAGTAGAACGATGCGCGCACTGTGCCCGTAGTCTTAGGTCCTTCAAGGAACTTTTAAACTTATCTTCGTCTTCACAGCACCTTGAGTGGACCACTGGGTGTCGTTGCCAGCACAAGATTAACCAATAAAAGCCATTCACCGGGAAAAA
>QYTT01093953.1:8082-35034 GCA_006980735.1 Dasypogon diadema | reverse complement strand
GATGTGTGAACTTACGGATGTGCGATGAAATGGTGTTTTTCTCAGTTTTCATGTGAAACGATTACCATCTAAGGAGTAATCGATTAAAGCGAGTGAAATTTGCTATATTGAATTTTTCAAGCGTGTCATTATTTCGGGTTCTGTGGATGACAAGAAAGGTAATGATGGGAGCTAATATACATAAATTGTCATTACTATATGAAAAAATACAGCATTTTTGGGATTAGAACAGGAAAAATTTATATCTCTTGAATTTTACGGCTCTGGATATGCTTGAAGTTCATTCTGAGAGGTTGATATTTTTGATGAAAAATTGAGAAAAGAAACAATGCTATGACTTATAGAATCATATTAGATGTGGAATTTATCACTGAACCAAATGATCTACAGATGATAAATTGGGGTGTTTCTAATAAAAGGTTATTTTTGGACCAATTGTTGGATGATCTTTAATATGAACCCATCACTCGAACCTCTTAAAATGTATAAAAATCCAGTAAGAACGAACTGGTGCAAATACAGTAGGCTCTTTTTGGAAGGGTGGATAGCACCCGCCGAAGAAATGCTTACCACAACCTCATCGATAGACGAAGATGTAGACGAAATAAGAGCAGCCTTCACAAAATCCTCTAAGGAATGTTGTCCATCCTGATGGAATAAGAACTTAAGTCACCAAAGGCAAATTACACCGAGACTATATAATAAAGTATATCAATATATATAGTCGATATAAGTAGGCCTGCTTTTTTCCAAGAATATATTGGTTTTATTATATATGTAGTAAGTTTCATCGGAAGACCGAGGAGCGTTCCTTCTCTGAAGGAATAATTTTAGGATGTGGAAAGGAAGGGTCCTACTGAACCCAGAAACTGGTCTTAGATACTAATTTGTTGGAATCGGGAATAGTTCATCTGTAATTTAAAATCGACTAAATCAATTACTACATGTCATAATCGTAACTTTCCTCCTTTAAAGGGCTTCAACCTTTTATTTCTTCTTCCTTACAAATGACAGCAAAGAAATCACTTCAACGTGATATATTTCAGAAAACATTGCGATTTAATTTGTGACAATTCATGACAAGCACCTTTATCAAAAATTTGAGCATAAGTCTGCAGTGTTCTACTTTTCTAATTTCATCCAAGCACTTCTCTGAACAATAACCCAGTGAGGTGAGAGTGACGAGGGCCAGAAAAGATTCTATGATGCCTCGGAATGAGGGTGGTATTTACAGCAGAAAAAAAAAATATGTTTCACCCAGATAAAGTGAGAAATGAGATTGTTGTCAGGTGCCTGAACAATGAGCTAGGTATCTATCTAAATTTTAACAAGTGCAAACCAAGTGTTAAATATCAAAAAGGAACATGATGAAATTTCTGAGATTACCGACGAAATTGTTCTCGTATGCCGCAAAAATGGATGCTCTCCAAAGTCGGGGGAGGAGGTAATTAAATTTGTGATTTCAAAGCAATTTGGTACTTGGCAGTAGAAATATTTGAAAATCTGAATTAAACGTTTAACCTTTTGAGGACATCACGTTTTTGTATTCTCTTCGGCTTCAATTATTTCGACAAAATTTTTTTCGACATGACACGAAATAACATACATTCTAGAAATTTACATTTCTACAGTTGAATGGATGAATGTAAACGGAAATATTGATGCTTCATGTATAATATTTACATATTAAAATAACATTTTAAAAGCATATTCCATCGCTCTCCTGGCTTCATGAGGTGGAGGAGGTTGGGATGACCCAGGAGAATATAAATAACTTTAAAATATATTCTCTGATAGGAGTAGTTAATTTAAAATGTAGATAGTTTTTTGCAGAGCGGTACGTTATCACCAAACACAAAATTAAATATAATCTGGAATGTGAATTATGAGCAATTCTCGCCTTTGTAAATTGTAGTTATACATTTTTTTGTATATAATTTTCATACATGTGCAAAAAACAAAAAGATGAAAGCAACCCCTAAATGTTCATCATTTTCTAGGAAGATATAAACCTAATATACTACAGCATCGAGTATGACCCTTAATGGACTTTCCACGTTGTGTTTTTATCCTTATGCTCAGGTCCATGAACTTAACCTTGGTTCTTGGAAAACAAAAAAAAAATTAATTTTTGTTTTCATATGAATAAAGGTCATACCTGGACGCCTTTCGACGCATTTCATCATTTTAATTGATTGTAAACACCTCCTCCATCAAAAGTAAATAAACATTAACACCTGACCATTTCTTACTAAATTCTTTTCAAATCCAAAGACTCTTAAATGGAGCCCAAAATCTCAGAAGTAATTTTAGCAAAAGCATGAACTCCATTCAACTTGAGACTCGTAAATGCACCCTGGGCACGTTCTCACTACTTACATTAATACCAAGCATCCTGAAATTGTTGATACAATCTCCTTCCCGAAATTTCATTGATATGACTATTATTATCATAAACCTAGAGAATAGGAAATTGTTATTGAAAGTGCTCTAGGGCAGGGTAGATTGCTATCACGTTCTCAATTCCATTTTATTAAGCAAGGAACAATTTTACCACTATCACTACTGAAAATAATATTGAGTGCATTGAATAGTCACTCTCAGAATTAAACTACTCTTTCCAGATGCGAAATAGAAGGTGTCTCTTTTATGAAGCTATTTGAGTTCATAATGGTGAGAGGATTTCAGGAGGAATATTGAAAAGATTGAAATCAGTGGATGTGGCTCTTGTTGAATTGGGAGAAATGAAAACACTTAGGAATAATCCAGGATTATTGTTGGATACAAGTTCAATAGATTTTAAATTACAATTATTGTTGTCTAAATGTGATAGAACACAGAAACCTAGCAATTATTCCCAACCATATTTCATACCTACACTTTGTCAAACATTTTTATTAATTTCTTGAAACTAATTTTTCTAAATCAGTATAGGATTCAGGGATCAGAGATTCGTGTGACAATATTGCAGGAAGTTAGGGTAAAAATTTTCCAAAATATTCTCTGTAATGTTTAGTACTTGTTCATATTTACGTATATATACATATTTATGTTCCTATTTGATATCATATCAAATTTTAAGTCCATAGGTCAAGTATTTGAAGAGCTTGGTTGGTATTAGGAAATTGAGTATTGACTGAAATGACGTTGTCAAACTTTCGAAAGTACATCATCCAAGACTTCTGTTAAACGGTGTTCCTAAAATTGTGTATTTCGTTCTCTAATAAGACTCCATAAAATACAAATGGACCATACAATCCAACCTTGAGCATGTCGCAACATATGAACAATATGTTTTTTGTTTGTAGTCTAGCTTTTTGTCTTTAGTTCAAGGATGTTCTAAAGGTGCGATGCTTGGTTTGTAAGTCAATGTATAGAACTGCTCAAAATAGTTATTCAGACTGCAGATTACTTGGAGATCGGCTGGGAAACAGGCGGAAAACGGAGTTGTTTAGTATTTAGGAAATCCTTTGATTTCCATGGTGGAGACAAATTTTTGGTTTCGTGAAATAGTCAGACGATTTCAGGTTTTAGACCGATGCCGAGTTTACTGGCACCCATATCGTGCACTAAGTCCTTCACTTAAAATTCTCGTAAAGTATCACTTAAAATATCTCGTGATAATCCCGATGGTCATCTTAGGCAGTACACAATTACACGGTTGTAGGCATTTTAGAATGTTTAGAGAGCGGGTTATCTTTCGTACTCACGCAACCACGTTTAAACTCGACAGTCCAAATTTTCAGCAATAAAAATGAAGTATCAATGTCCAAAAGTGTCGAATCCACTTACGCTATCAATTCTGCTGGTGTTAATCCTTTCAAGTGAAAGTACTTAATCACTACTCGCAACTTACTTTTTTTCCATAATTTTTAATATTACTTGAAGTATTTTTTCTTCCCGATGATAAAGAGCTGAATTTAAAGAGAGTTTTTGGTGTCTAAAGAAATGAAGTGGCTGCCTACCTTATTTTTTTGTGAAGAAGAGTTTTTATTGAATGCACAACAAGACTTCAATTGCATTGATTGTCTTTCGAGCACAAAGTTACCATAGTAGTGGTGTATAAAAAAAAAATTGGTTATGTTTGAACATTTTTAACTTCAGGACACTCTAGGAATTATTCACTCCTGTACACCCGTACAATTTCCTAAATGTTTCTTCTTCATTCCAGAAGCCTTTCTTCCAAACAAATGCACATTTTATGGTTTTCACCCCCATTAATTCGTGCCGTGCAAAAGCTTATCCATAAACGTAATCACCGTACAAATTGAAGGAAACAACACACCGGGTCAGGCCAAACAAAAAGAAGTGCAACCTTGTTGTTCAGTTAAGTGTTCCGCACAATTGAGGACGAAAACTGCTCTCTCTCTAAAACTTCGAGTTGTGAATTCAAAAGGATCTCTAAAAGGCTTTGGAATTTAATCCAAGAACAAGCGCCAGCACTAAGCAACTTTTCACTTTTCCGGGAAAATCTCAGATCCACCGTCAAAAGGAAAAAGACAAATTGAATTTGTTGCAAAAGACAAGCCAAAAGAGCCAGTTCCTTTTGCTTTCAACGTCGCCGGCCCTCCCCTTTTCATGCCGGGATGAACATTTCATTTAAAATTTATTCGAAAGGAGAAAGAGCTTTGAAAAGTGATTTTCGTTCGTGGTAAAAGTTTTTCCACCACCAAAATTTCACTAGAACTCTATGGACAAACAGTGAAAACTGCCGAAATCCCATCGACGGTTTTCGGTCATTGTTTACTGAATAAACAAAATTTGATTTTGGGCCGAGGCTGAAATTTATATCGCCTATGCCAGGGGTAATCAAGGGTGAATTGAATTTCCAAGTTTTAAAAGTTTATGCGATTGTTTTTGATAAGCTTACCGGGGAAATAAATTTTCGTTGTTTTTTTCCCATGGAGTAAAAAGGTCTGCCCAATGCATCATTAAAAAACTGCGAGTCGTAAATCGAACTGTTGAACGCGGAAATTTATTGGGCCGGACCAGTTGCACCGAAACTTTAAACCCTGGTTAATGTGAATTCATTACGTTTCCTGTACTTTACCGAACATTAGTGCCAACCCCTACCGTACTCGCACGGGGGTGCAATGAAATGAGAACATTTATCAGAGAGTGGTTCGTAGGCAGTAAAGCACGTTACAGTCCAATAAAGTGACTTGTAATTGAAATTAAATCGGGGAGTCAGCCTGAATAGCCGGTCGGTCGGTTGCCAACGGGCATTAAAGTTGAAGTGGACTTTAAGGTGTCCTGTGCACCATCCTTTCTCCCTGATTCATTATGGCCCAATGAATAAGCAATGCAATATGATTGCACGACATAACTACATTACCCCGCTGTATGCATGCAATCTGTAATTCCAATTTTAGAGACCCCTTTGCACGGGAAAGTGTTCTTCAGGTCGGGAATGTCGTGTGGAAGTTAGGTCGTCATCCAAGATCCTTGTGTACATCTCATGTTTCATAAACTCCCATATTTATGTGAAAGAAGTTACCGTCGACACACAGTGCTCTTTGCATTGCACATCACGAGAAAATGATGGGCGTAGGGGCGTAGGGGCGAACATGCAAGGACGATATCAGCATTAGATGATTCCGAAGAATTGGACATTTGATAGCCATGTGCATATGATGGGACCATTAAGGGATGAAGTCGAGACAAAAAGGACTTCATATGTGCCCTGCATCCATTAATAAAGAAGTTCAAAAAGAAATATCCTTCAGATAAGAGCGACGGACAGTACTTTTAGTGTTTGCATAAGAATATTAAGTAACATATGTGGCTCATATTTCAGGAGGACTTAAGTGAAGGTTGAATAACTGAATTTACCTTGCTGTCTTTTAGAAGTCAGAAAGGATCCAATTTGAAAAGCAGTCCTACTTGATTGACTTCATTCTAGCTAGTGCCATCGAGTTCAACACAACCGGGGAGGTGATGAATTTGCGACTATAGGAAGTATTGATAGATGCCGCGATTGGCGTAAATATATTTTGCAGACTGGCTATAAAAACGGGAAAAGGTCAGGTGGAAAAAAATGAAAATCAATCTATGTAATCCATTACTTATCTTAAACGCACGCAAATGAGTGGTAGTTCTTATATTTTCCACTACCGTGCTGAGTGGTTGTCCATTGAATCTTAAAAGTTGTAACCTGCGTTTATTTTTGGTTTTGGTTTTTACTTCTCAAACTAGTTTGGTTATCATCACCATCATTGGCTATCATAACACTGGTAGGCTTCTTAAAATTTATCTTTCTTGATTCTAATAAATGTTTTAACTAAATTTGATTGTTTAAAATTGAAAAATGTTTACTATAAGAAAGAAGTATACTTCTGAGGATCCACGGCGGAACTTGCTCTAGCCTGACCAGGTCCCAGGACCAGGTTCCTGTCTAGCACATCGTTTTCTTCTCCTGGTTTGTTAAGATCCAAGACACCCTGGTCTCAGGGTTCTCAAATAGAAACCTTGCTTTTTCGCACTATTTCTTCTTTATGAATCCAGGAATTTTCTTCCTTAAAGGTTTTTTTTGTGTCCAGTTACTCCGCTTTCTTTGCTTGCAAACTTGAGAAGTGAACCTCCCTTCCCTTCACCCAAGTATATATGTCTATGCCCTTTAAAAATATTGGAAAGATGTAAGACATTACTTTCTTGCCCCCTTACAAACATAATTCAATACCACCAAAAAATTTCTCGAACGTGACAATACTAGCTAAGCACATTTTCCTAACAGGACTTGGATTGGCTTTAATACTTAAATTCAGCCCCTTTAATATCAACTTTAAACGTAGAAAATTTGTCTCCAATAGTCTCCAAGGGGAAAAAAGCCCAGAAGGTCCATCATGTCCCTCGCTCCTGAATCGGAGCTCAAAATTTGTTGTCATTGACAGACGCTTTGATTCAATTACCCGTAAATGACTTGAGTGCAAATCTCCATTTTATCTCGTCGCCTCTCATCCGAACTTGAAGTAGATGGATACGTGCATTGTAAGAAAATCTGACTTTCAGATTCCTCCCAAGATCGAAATGTTTTTCAGAACTGAGAACAGAACAAAATCTATATTCCGTCCACTTGGGGGGAAGATTAATTTTGGAACATGTGGCGACGATCGAATTTGATGTTCACATGAAGTTTGTTTGTATCGCAAAAGAAAAATTGCACTTTTTTCTTGCCATGGAGTTTTTTTCACGCCCAGCGCCAGGCAGGAATCCCTATTAACCGGAAGTACTCAACATGAAATCTTCATGTCCACAACTGGGACCTAGATTGGGTTTCGGACTGGAACATAATTGTATTCAAGTCTATAAATTCGAAATTAGGGTCATCTCTGCAAGTTTAATAGCCAAAACGCCCAGTGGCTCTCATGGTGTAGATTGTGTGCTCTTGTGGTTCATTCATTCCAGTCTTGAGTGACCGCTTTAATAAAACAATTACTTCGGCAAGTAAGTTACATAAATTTGCACTACACTACTACTAAAGCAAGTCCGAACACGGGTTGGTTGGGAGATTATGGGAAATTTCCCCAAAATAAATCAAGAATGGAAATTACTTTTGTGGAAGAGGAAATTAATTTTGTACCAAGTATCACTGTACTATTGATTATTTCATGTTCCTGTAGAATACGTTCGGCTAGCTGAAATGTATACGACCCTAGGGAATACATTTAATTAATTTATTGCTTTCTATTCAAAATCAACAATATCAAGCTTTCCAGAAGTCCATAATTCCATTCTAGAATCTGATATGATAGAAAAGGATAAATAAAAAGGAAAATTTTACAAAAATGTTACATGAGTGCTCTGGAATAAAAGTAGATTACATTGCAAATAAAAAAGGCTTGTTAAGCTTTGCACCAAGCCTGATGTTTCTTTTCATTAGATTTTTAAGTTTTTTCTTGGTAAACGAGTCGAGGTCCCATAAAAAAATTGCAGTGTAGCGAACTTATTCGCCAGCACGAAAAATTAACGATCATCGAAAAGCTCTCTCTTACTAAATGTATTTTTGCAAATATTTTTCTCACGAAAGCTTTTCCACAGATCCACTGCCACCTTTGCCCTTTGGCAGTAAACATGTTAATGTATTTTAATAATTGTACAAAATTAGAGCAACACGAAAGTGTTTTGGGTGGTCATGTGTTACGTGAAGCCGTGACTACCACCACGGAACAAATATAATACTTTGATATGAAAGCTTCAGAGCTATATTTCGTACCATGAAAAGGTTACCATTTTTATTTAGAAAATTTGAAATATATTCCTCCCATATTTTCATCATTCCTACGCAACATACAATTTTATTCCAAAATTTCCATTATATTATATTCCAGATAATTTTTTTCTGACGCTGAAGCTTTTAATAAAAGTTGCCTCATTAATTTTCTCCATTAAGCAAATGTTTTCAACTGACACCCACATTACTATATTGCGTTGCAATAATGAAATTTTCTGGTGATGCAAAAAAAAAACTTTTATAAAAAAAATGTACGTTCGGTATGCACTGAATGTCCTGATCAGATAGGTTGTACCCAGAGTAAGCCACATAAAATAAAATGGAATTATCTTTGATGCTTTAAAATGGCATTTCGTTAATGCAAATTATGTCGCAATTGATTCAGGGTCCTGTTATTAGTTTTCATTAAATTAAAAATATTTCAGAAGGTGTTGAAGTGAATTTATTTTAATTGAAAATTTTTCGAAGATAGCATCCAAACATGACACTCATTGTATTCAAATTAAAAGTGGTTAAAATGTATTCGATAAGTCCTTTCGAGCTGTGAGCGCAGATAAGAACACAAAGGTGTATAATTTAATATATGGGAAACACAGGGTGAGGGATTTGTTAATTAAAAAAAGGAGAAAGAGTACATACAAACATACATATGTCCAGTTTGGCCTTGGTTTTAAGTGATGATGAGAAGATGGGTATCGTAGAAGGTGTTTAACACTCGTTGACCCTCAATCCCAGAAAATCCAATGTACATCTGAATATTGCCAAAAAATAAGACTGTTGACCAAATGCTCAGAAATCTGTATTTACTCTCAAGATGGTCATTTTGAGCACCTCTTACGAAATTAAATGGAGACTTGTAGAAAACCAACGCCTCCACAATCCACAAACGAGTTAAAAACATCATCGCTCTTTGTTATAAATCTACAATGATAAGAAATAATAGAAACGATCTTGAAGCACAATTATTTTTGTATTTTGAATTGCTCTGAATGGTATTTAACACGGGGGTCATCGTTGACTTCCATTTAAAAGCTCTCTCCCGATAAATGCATTTGAACACATAATTTCCTCACGAAAGCTTTTATGTTAAATGTGGCATTCAACGTGTTAAACTAGGAAACCTTATGAATCTAATTCTAGTTGTCTAATTCGACTCCAATTCCACAGAACATCTGTAATATTCATTTCGCTCTCTAAGGGTTTCAAGCTATTTTACTTAGAACAAATACACAAAACATCTACAGGTGTATGTAGTCCTTCTTTGGCCAAGCAAAAGACCATTTCTGTTTCATTCGAAAAATCTTTGTCAATTTTATTGTGTCCGTATAAAGTCATGACTGTTTTCGTATGTGAGATGAGGCCAGTAGCCTGGAAATATATGAAGATTGTCAACCACCGACGAGTATCTAATTTTTGTGTCCCAAGAGAAATTCAGGAAAATATGTGAACAGGTCATACCTGAACAAGCCACGAAGCCCATGAATAATTATACAATTAATTAAGATAGATTCCTCATGTGTTGATAAAAGATTCTATTCGGTAGCATCATCAATTTCCCTGAAAAGCACTAAAACGAGAATGACCCGTCCGGGCTTGTACTTGTAGTAGTATCATTCCGCGCCAGGAAAAGTATAAGAACTGAGTAAATGTTTCGCCATAAATTCACGAGAGCTAATTTGCGACATACACCAAAGTAAAATGTCATCCATCACAGGAGTAATTGGTAGCCCTAAGCGCTTAGATATATGGTGGACATTAGTCAGTAAGCGGACCCATTCACTCCGTGAAACAATAGCCTTCACATTTCGGATTATGCTTTTATGGTCATGGAGATGGACAATATTACCTGAAGATGTCTACTGATGTAATTTCGTAAAATATTTGACTATCCCCAGGGTAGCAATACCCGATGGTAGTAAAATGTTACTTAAAGGCGTTTGTGTGAATTTATCATAGAATTTGTAGAAATGTGGGTCTGCGATGGGAGAATTACTTGGGCACACTGACTTTTAATGGTTCATGCGTGCACTGAGTAAGTTTAAGTTACTCCTATTTGTTTTCAGATTATCTGTTGGTCATAAAGTCTCGTGGAACGTGCCAACTGAGATGTGAATGTCCACAGTACAGTTGTTATGGGCTTTAAACACATTGCTTTCTCCGATATATTAAATTACTTAAACATTGTAAAAAATGGACTCTGAAAGCTGGATATAAGTTTGTGGGGGAATTCTTCAAGAAATTCCAACGTCCATACGCCGAACATTCCTTCTCTATGCCCTGAGCTCATGCGTGAACCCGGGATGGTCAGAATCCTTTCTTATTCTCCTTATGAGGCATGACGACCCACAAGAGCTGCATGGGAGATGAAGGCTGCCAATAACAGTCCTAACCATGCCTACGGAGGCATGAGAATCAGAAATATATTAAGATTTTTCTTTCCTTCAATGCAGGTTCGAGGCCTACCTGAAGAAGACTTACAATTTGTCTCCCCATTCATAAATGATGCCCTTTAACGTCCAAGGATCCTGAATGCAATGTCTAATGCGTTCTTTTTAAAGATGAGTTGCAAATTGGCAATAGCCGCCAGTAGAGGTCATTAATAAACAACAAAGTTTAGTACGGCACCCTGTTATTGATTTTATATGGTTTGGAGAAAACAACATCCTATAAAAAATTGAATAGTCAGAATAGCCTTTAGAATTAAGCACTTCTTTTAGCTCAGCTCTATGAAATTAAATAGAATAACCGACCCTATCAGTTGATGGGCTTGACCCCGATCCAGAAAATTTTGAAAGTTCCTGTTTAGGTCCGAACTGAGTCCGCCTAAGAAACAAATGGATCTTTTAGGCCTATTTTCCAGCCCATTTTAAGCTATAGTTCACTCGCGAGGGACTTACTTTTAGCTCTAATGCTAGTCTTATTGGTCCCTAAACTACAGAAGATCAGCATCAAATCATTCAAGTTCGTTTTTGGATTTTTGGAAGCAAATTATGTCCTGGATTTTCATTAACCCGACACTGACTGTAGTATTTTTAGACTTCCTTCGAGAAGGATTCTCACGCTTTCCCCAACTAAATGTATCTTCTTGTAGGGTTGCATGGGAGTATAGAATTAGTACTAGTAGTTCTATAGAAATGAATTTTATATGTTGCTGTGCGGAGATTGATTTTCTAGTAAGGGAGTGTAGTTTTTCCTATCCCAAGTCTTGGGTAAAGGATCTTCGACTATACAGCAACATAGCAAAAAAGAAATACAACCATATTAATAATTTCTTAGGTAATTGGTATAAAGTATTCTAAACCATAAATTGTAGAAAAAATTCCTATATTTTTCACTTATTTAATTTTGAAGCCCAAAAGCCAAAAAACCCTCCTGCACAGGAAAAAAAAATTCGCTAACTCATTAAAAACTTTTGATCACTGAATTTTATGGAGTGAAAACTTTGAATTCATCCCATCTCTATTTGAACCGGTTTGGCTATTTTAAAAAAGGGAAATCACCTTACACTCGTTTGAATTTTCCCAATTTACCCAACTCAACCAAGGGAAAAAAATTAGACTTATAAAACTGCCAGAAACATTTAAAAACATTGAGTGAAAAATTTTTTCTCTGTCTCCTAATGGGGTCGTTTGTTAGCACCGACAGCGCAATCACTTAAACGCTACAAAACCTACGAAACCAGAAAAGTTGATAAGTGAAGGCAAAAGGAAAGGAAAGGAGTCCTTTTCACTAAAGTAAAGAAAGTTCCTTACAAGCTGTTCTATTCCCCCCCCCCCTTTCAGGTTTTTCTTGTTCTTCATAATGGCTGATTAAGAGTGGAGATGAAATGACATAACTGTTAATTAAACTCCTTTTTTTGGGTCTTTATTAAATTCGGGAAAAGAGTTAGTGAAATTCTTCGTGCAGAAGTGAATGACTTTCAATAAGAAAATTCTTTTAGCATTAATTTTCCTAATGCAGTTGGAGATTGAGGTAGAGGTGAAGGATATGCAAGGAGTAAGCTTTTGTTAAATTAAAGGTGAATTCATTCAGACGTATTTTTGTTTTTTTTTTTGAAGAAAATGAAATTTCCACATCGCTAATGAGGCCTCCTCGTCCTTTCCAAATTTCAAGTATTCTTCACATGTGTGTGTGTGTGTGTGCAATGAGAGTAGTCTGCATTTGAATTTGTAATTAAGAGTCCGTAATTAAGGGGAGAAAGTACATTGCCTTAAAATGCAGCTAAAGTACCTTTTTCGGTAGCAATCAAAATGTTCTCAAGAATTCCATTTCATTCCAGGCTTTCGGGTCCGTGCCTAATATAATTTTGTTTATTTGAAAATAAGTGACTAACTTTTGAGGTAGTGTGAGGTAAGGAGTCCGAAAACAGAAGAGGCGTTAAGTGTATTTTACTGAGTGGGCATGTGAAGATGTCTACTAAAAGGTTTCTCGGACACATCTAACTGGGTTGAAAAAAATGCCCGCTTCTGGCTTTTCCAGTGGCTCATTTTGAAGATTTATATCTTCAGAACGAAATTTTTGAATCTAGCGCTGTACAATTCCTTAACAGTTCCTTAACCCAAAGCCTTATTAGCTTGTTAAAAAAATGAATTTCATTAAAATACATCCAGCAGCCAACGTGTGTAATGTTGCTTCCAGTTAGGCATACTAGAGGCGATCACTTTTCTACGTTGGTCTGCATCAGGGAAGTCATTAAGTTCTTATTTTGTATTTTCCGATTAAAAATATACTTTTCCACCAGAAGGCATCTTCTGAGTTGAGGTTACTTTATTAAAAACTATTCAAATGTCATGGAAAATTTCTAATCTATCCTAGTTTTGATTTTTCCAACTTCTACTTTTTCAGAAAAAGTACCACTATACTCCCAATTATGAGATGATAAGGACTGGAACTTTACATGTAATTAATTCACAATTTAAAAGATTTGGAAAATTAAGAGTCAGCATCTTTTCAGGTGTGTTTTAATTTAATACCCAAAAGGTTAATTCTCCAATTTACTTTAATGATCACTTAACCCCGGTACTGATTCGGATGGATCCTAATATTTACATGTACAATTATTACCTAGAAGTTGGAAGAACACTTTCTTAAGGACTTTCTCAAAGGGGCAAGAAATGAAGTCAGATATATATCTCAGTTCACAAACGGAATATCCCTCAGTAATTACCATTTCTGTTTAAACCCTTAAACCATAACCCATTAGCACCTATAAAACCCGCATATTCAGGATACAGGATAGCATTCGCATTCCCCAAAAATTACTCCAGTCTAAATTCTCCTTGTATTTAGATTTCATCAACTTCCTGATTTCCATGCTTCTTAGGTAATCTGTGCTTCCGCCCACCTACAAAACAATCATTTATTCATTTTATCTGCCTCATTAAGTTTCTAAATATAGCACCAATATAGGCAGCAAGGGTTACCCTGAGAGTTCCAGCCGAGAACTCATTAACCACTTAGGCTTTCATTACAAAACTATTTGGGGATGATCAAAAACAGAAATATTTCAAGCAATTTGATGTAGTCCTCTACCAATTTCAGGTCAATAAAAGGGTTGCTCGGGACTAGAACTGTTGTAGAGTATTTTCAAAAATATTCCAGGTAAACTGGTGTTAATTGAAATTTAAAGCAAAGCAATTTGCTATAGGATGTAATTCTATTCAATTTGGATGAGAGGGTAGGGAGGGTGGTTTTGTGCTGGATTTAAATGGAATTTTGTGTTCAAAGAATTTTCAATTTATTGAATAAATAAAGGGATTATATTCAGATTTTGTTGCTTTCTTGATAATCTTCAGCAGCTAGTAAATTCATCATTGCTTCCATAATTTCGGGAAGTCCGAGGTGGTTGCGTTTGATATCTCGAAGGCCTTTAACAGGATCTGATACTCTGCTCTTTTAAGCCAAATTCCCAGCATTTGGTCTTTTCTCTCCTGGATTGAAAGTTTCTTTTCTGACCGTTCCATTTGTGCAGCAATAAGCAGGAAAGCTTTCGTGAGAGAATTCCGTGTTAAAATGCCTTCGTCGTGAGAGAGCTTTTTATGTGGCGGTCAACGGTGACCAGCACGACAGTCAACGTTTTAATGATCAAAAGAGATACTTTTCTACTCAATGCCCAAAATTTGATGGGACAGTAACTTTGTTTGTAGCATTCTATTAAAGTTACTTCGGCTTTCATTGTCAGTCAGATTTATTGATTTGTTAATTTACAATTTAAAATCATCCAAGCATCTAAAGCTTAAAATTTATCGTAAGCCTGCCTATTCATTTTCATTAATACATCGCATGGCAAAACAGCTTTCCCGTATCGATGAACATCCTGATCCCGTCCTCTATTTCCGATAGCATTTGTATTAACTTTTCCGAATTACTGATTTATTGTCAATTAGCACTTCAGCCACAAAAGTGTAATATATTCGTGTCAAATGTCCCGCCATGTTTTATTGTGGGTGTCAGGTTGGGTCGAGTTTTGTGGTGCTCATTTATATTTGGATGGAGGATAATTCACTTTTTTGATAATTTCGGAATTTAAGGCCAATAAAAGAAATGACTTTGCTCTTTTTGTCTTAATGAATTCTTAAATTGTGTCAATTTGGACTGCAGAAAATTATAATAGCTTTTTGATTTATTACGCCCTGGTTCGACATGATTACATTTATAAATTACAAAGACCTAGACCTTAAAGTTTACCCATAAAATCTGATGAGATATCATCTTGAAAGTGCATTCCTAACCATGGGAATATGGCGTAGATGATAATGCGAAACTGAGATATCCTTTCAGATATTTAACTAACACCTGCAGACTCTAATTAGCTTGTTTACACTCACCCCCACATCTTAATATAATATTTTCGGTTCATTTGCAGCGAATGACTTATTTTCGCCCTCAATACAAAATGTATCTGATACCACCCGAAATCTCAACTGAACAGAGAGGTAAATCTATTTTTAATGCAGCTCACCATAGAGCACAGGCAGTCGTTGAATTTATGGTGTTTTGTTCGAAAATTGGATTTCAATAGAGAACTTCTGGAGGAATGTTTTATTCCCGGAGTAAAGTGTACAAGTAGCTTACATCGTAAATCCTGTCTGTGCCATTTGTTATTCTTTAAGGTAATAAAAAAGCTATCTGGGGGAAAAGAATGGGATTTTGGGCGGCAAATACAGGTGGCACAGAAATATTGATAACTGGAAAAAACACAAGAGGATTACGCTGGACTTATCCATCCACTGAACAGGCTGTGGGATTTGAAATAAACATGAGAACTTGATATACTTTCTGACCGGATGATTCAATTACGGAAAAAAAAGAACACGGAAGTTTATTTCAAGTCATTTCAATTGTTCATTCACTCACCTGAATATGGCCCGACGAAAAAATTCCGAACACAGAAAAACACTAAAATCTCCAGAGGTTCAATGATGGAAAGAGAAATTGAAAGAGGGAAATTAAGAAGGAAATGAAATTATTTTCCCATTAAAGCGCTACTACCCCCCTCACCTCACAGGGTTCGCCTTTTAAAATGGAAATGGCTCGACTTGGAACACCTGATGAGGAATTAGCAAATTGATTCAGATGTTCAGCAGGGAATTGCTTGGTTTTTCAGGAAATTGCAGGTGTGGTTTTCCAACGATATAATAAGTTTGTTGGATGCTTTTTCGGATGTTTATGTGTTTGCTTTTCTTAACAGATCTCCTTCGTCCGTGGGATAATTGGATTAAATTTGTCCGGAATTTAAATCACTTTAAAATTCCTTTCAATCTCGTTGTTGAAGCATGAATTGGGTTCTTATAATAAGAAATCTGTGAGAGTGGCCAGCTTGGTTCGTATATATATAGATACACATTTGATATTTTGATAATGCACAGATGAATCAAAGATGAATCGTTATACTACGAAAATCTGAAAATTTTATTTACGATACTCCTCGTGGTAAACATGAAAGAACCACTTCACTTTACAGGCAAGTAAAGAGTGCTTTCATGTTCCTTTCAGGATTCTGTTATATTTCCAGGGTTGTTCGAATTTTCATATTTTGTATATTTCGCCTGCTACAGTTATGCTGCTATGATTTTGTCAGATACATTTTTCATTTTGGTACTCTTTTTAACTGAAAATCAATTTTTATTGCCACTTAGTGTTGAGGAGAGTTGAAGTACTCCTTTTAAGTCAGAACAAAGTTAATGAGTTTCAAGCGAAGCTGAAATGAAATTAAATCATAGGAGGCTGAAATTCCATTAAAGCCTGTGGCAAGATGTGTCGTAATATACTGCCTAAATGAGCTCCATACTACTGCCGATAGTATGGGGTTCATTCCTGTGATAACTTTGTAAAAATAAATTTTCAATTTCTATACGCGTATATTAAAAGAAAAACGGATCTATTTCATCTAGGCAAAGATTTAGGATGACCACAGGGCGGAATACTATCTCCATTACTTTTATGCATGGGAATAGATTCTCTTATCAAGTGTAAATTCTTCGTGTACTTTGTTTAAAACTTCGAATTAATAACAATCACTATTTTCATGTGATCTATTTTATGGTTTGTAGATGTAGATTAATTTACGTGGATTCCGAACCACACAGCCATTGTAACACTCAATGGATTTTAATGTTTACATAGTCTGATGTCAGTGGCAAAGTCTAGACCATAAGTGGAAGTTGGTGGGGTTCGGAACGCGGGGTCTCAATAATACAAGGGGCTCTCATTTTGTTACAAGTAATCGTAAATGGGAAAGCCATTTAATTGTGAAAAGTTTAGTTACCGTAGAGACAGTCACCAAGTAAAGGGTAACTACCATTAGCTTAATATAATTTTTTAACGCCTGAATCAAAATTTTACTTTTTTTAGGGTAATGGAAAATCGAAAGTTTGGGACTTGCAAATTGTTCGGGACCTCAGATACTCTCAGAAGGGTTTATTGGAACAACACCACAAATCGTGCAAGCATTTTAGTTGGATCAAACACTTTAAGAGGATAGACAAAACTGTTGAAGATGAAGGTCGAAAGTCGTCAGTAGAATTGCCTCAAACACTGGTATCCAGATATATCGCCGTGCCCTGTGCAGGAATTGAATTCACGCCAACCGGGGGGAAAGTCTTTAGACATGCGTCTCAGCACGCTCGGCCATCGGCGTTAAACTCAGGTGAGGACTTCAAAGTTTTCCTGGTCGCCTAGCCCTTACCCAGTGCTGGCCAGGGAATATGTGTACACTATAAAGCGCACGTAACAATTTCACCCATCTCAAAGGAAGTCTCTTGTAATTCACGTAAAATTGTATTGTCCAAAATAAGCCGGATAAAATCGATTTTATTGTATTCTCCATCAAATTGGGAGAGAAGTACCCAACATAAATTAAGTAAAAGTTCTTCTACCAACGTTTCACATAGAATATACCACTTTATCATATAAGAGCTGGTATTGACAGAGCTGAGCTGGTCTCAATATTCTTCGTCTTCGTATGGCTCATAAAAATTAATAAGATGATGTATAGACACAACGGAAGACCAGATGAAATAATAAGAATGAGCTTTTCCAGCATGGTCATCACCGCAGTTACTAAATCAGAGAGATTTACAGAAAGCACATATTTATATACGTATGTACCTTAGACTCACTCACTTTGATGATACCTATAAGTGGACTGACGGTAACATGGCAAAGTAATAATGACTGACAAAATCCCCTGTGAGAATTACACAGAAATGGCATAAACACATGAGAACTACACTCAGAACCATTAATTTCAATATGTTCTTTGACTTTGTGGAAATCATAATAGACTCAAGCACAGAAGATCTTATTCACCCCTTTTTCCATTTGTGGTGTTTATGGCTAGATTTGTATCGTGTGGTATTATGCAAATGGTCACTTTGGTCGGTGAATAACCTTTAGATTTGTTCCTGGTTCCCGTGGCACTTAACACCACAAAGTCATGTTTCAGAAACAGTCGAACATATTCTTCAAGTACCTACCATTTATGATTCTCGACGTAATAATCGTTTTTATGTATTTTTATGTATTCCACCATATCACAAGTTTACAGGAAAGTTCTACAGCAACACTTGCCCCCGTATAACTCGTAACGAAAACGACGGATGCGATAAGGTGGATATGACTGCTTTATATAACCCGAAAGCTATACGAGAAAACCACTTCTTGTGAACACTTCTTGATTTCAGATAATCCATTTCAGCTTAACTTTGTCCAGGTAAAGGTGCAGATGATATGATTTTTATTGATCTGGTCGTACCATCCCACCTGGGGGGTGCACATATTTTTCCACAGCCACAGGAACATGGTATCTACCAGTTCAGAGCTATTTCATTTTCAACCTGTGAACGAAAAGGACACTTGAGCATTGCAGAAACGGTTTCCTCTTACACCAATTATGAAATAGCATAGCTTCTGGTACACGAATGTGTATTGAGTTAGGGTCAGGCATGACGTTAGCAATGGTCAAGTGCAATGAATTTCAGTTCAGGGCACAGGTCAAATACTCTTGGAGCTGTGAAGTTAGAGATGGGGTTGGAAATTATTGAGTATTGAGTGCACATCCGGTTTGGGCTTCACGATTGGTATTTGTTGCTTCAGTGCTTTACACTCCTCTAGGGTTTAGTTTCACTGAAGCATATCCTTAAAATTTGTATTCATCTTCCTCGGGGGAGGGAAACATCCAGAGAGATCCTTCATTGCTTTAAACTGTTTGTGAATCTCGCTCAATTTTTACTTCACACTAAAGAGTCCAAATGAAATTATCGCAAATGAACTGAACCATGTACAAGTGGTTGTTGCCGTTTTATCCACAGTTGCCGGGCCCATATCTTTCTGAAGGAAAACACACCTTGTGAGAAGTCAGATGACATCTCCTACGTGATGCCTTAATTGACTTCATTTTCCCTATTCCGACAGCACCCTACGCCCAAGGGTAAACTTTGGCTTTTTATTCATTGCAAACAAAACCAAGCAACCATCAGAGGTTTTCCTTTTATCCGCTTTCGTACTTCCCTCTTTTTTTTATTTATTTTCGGCTGAGCCAACAAAGGGAATTATTTAACCAGGAGACTTTGGGGGTTGTATCGTAAAGAAGCTACACACGGAAAAGGAAGTATGAAAAACTCTACCTGGAAAGGATTTGAGGCAAAGGAAGGACATTTTTATTTTCGGGCGAACATTGTGGAAAAAAGAAATTGTCTTGTGAAAAGCGTCTGTTTCTTAGGAAATTCTGGATACACTGCAAGCAATGAATTAATTTTTGTAGATGGTATGCCTTAATTTGAGGGGTCTTGTTAAATGGACATGAACGTTTTAATTACGAATGATGTAGTTTGTCGGAGAGGAAAAATTTTGCAAAGACGTTTACTGTATGCCAAGCAAAATGTTGTAGAGGAAGAAAATTATTTGGGCAACATATGAGCCGGACATTTGTACAAAAAGGCTTTTCATGGAAGTCTCTATACCGTAACAAATGTATTCGTGTAATCACCCTTTGCTTTTACAAAGCCATTGTTAGTGGAGTTCCTTGATTTCTGTTTCACATCTTTTAGGAAGAAATTTAGTACCGGGAAATAATAGTAAACAAGTAAAAGTCGTCGATAAAACTTGAAAGATTTTATGTGTTTCGAAGGAGATGCCCTCTGTAGAATGTTATACCTCCTCACAAGGACATTACAGGATAACGACCAAGGAACTTTTCAAGGAACAACCGATCTGGCTATTTTCGTCAGTTTACAGGGACCGGTCTATGCGTTCCAGACCTAGAGAAGATTCTGGCCGGCGCTCTACCTCAAATGAACGTAGGTACAAGCAGTTTGCAAATGTTTCGATCTGCGGAAATTCGGAATTAGTGTATTCGATGTTGGGAGATGAGCGAGGTAGAAGAGCATCGTCAGACCGAATCGCAGTTATCGGTAATGTTATCAACATTTCCAGGGATCGCACCATTCACGTACCCTAAATACGGAAGAATTTCTGAATACTGAGCACCAGGGACGTTGGGGCTTGTTTGGAGGACGCTTTTATGCTGAGTCTGTCGCGCAGGGATACAGTTCAATTCAATTCAATTCAATTCAATGGGAAAGATGAGTACCCTTTAGACTAACAAAACTTCGGTGATGTCGGGGTAGGCGTGTGCGTCCCTACATAGAGGTTTAGCTGGACTCTATTTCTGAGTTAAAAATATCTCATCCGTTTTTTTCTCTTTGGCAATTTTAAATTCAACATTTCAACATTTAGATATTTCCAGATATCACAGAAGGATTTCTTTGTGGTAATATCTTGTGGTCTCTTTTAACTATCTTTAATACAACACTAATTTTGAATAAAGAGTTACACCGTTTTTCATCCCTTACCGAAGTTTCTTCTTGGACAGAATTCACTAGACGACCACTTCACTTTAGCACACCTGCCTGTAACGACCTAGCACCTCTGATTATTAAAATGTTATACCTTTTTATCTATCTGTGTTATTCTATAGAATACCTTAGCCTTACCTTAGCATGTTTGACTTGTTGAAAAATGCGGCCAATAATACCTCTGAATTAGTCATGCCACTGTATTCAGGTCAAGGGTGAAGACCCAAACTATCTCAAACAGTCTGCCTTGGAGTGTTTCTATTGCAGTTTCCTATTATTCAGATAGATCAAAATTATTGTCCCTTGATACTTTTGAAATCAAAAAATTCCCTATATTCGTTTATTTTATTTATTTTATTTTTTCTTTTTAATATTTGGAATCCAATTAATTCCTTCGAGTTCCTTTTGATATTGTATCGATTCGTCCCAACAATATATCCAACTTTGAGGGTGATTGTCTTACTACAATAATGGTTTAATTTTTTTTCCTTTCTCTCTGCGCTATATACAGAGCCACTTTTGTTACATTTTCACGTTTAGTTTATCCGACAAAAGGATTACAGAATCATTGGCCGTGAATTGGCGCAATCGAAATTGATCAAAAATTTTCTAGCAAATTTCTCAACAATAAATCATTTTTGCGTGAAATTGTATTTTCTCCTCAGAGGATTATGTTGTTATTACTAAAAATCCACCAGGAGTATTATTTTCATATATAAACAGGAGGAGAACGTGAATTTTCCATTATGGGTATGTCTTCGGGAGGAAGATGAATTACCACCCATAAGTTGCAGACAAGCCTACATATTCAATTCATGAAGAACATATTCGGAAGCATGGCTTTTGCATTTTTCACTCATTCATCGTGTTGCCTCAGGGAAAACTATAAGTCAAGGATTTCCATAACAGAAAGGACTGAAAGATCTGGTAAAATACGTTTTAGCACTTTGACGACTTCAGCCCAGACGTCTAGACATATTGGTGTATACCTCTTATAAACACACAGGCTGGAATTTTACCGGATTTCAAGTAGGTCCTTGCTCTAAGAGCCCACATCACTCTGTGATTTTATAGTGATGAAGGTACATTTCCACTAAATTTTACTACCAAGGAGGATAAAGGAGGAATGGGATTGCTGCCAGTAAAAGGAAGATAGAAGATAGGTTACCCCTGATGGCCTGATAAACCCCCAAAAAAAAAGAAATATGTAAAAATCTGCTTCCCTTTTGCAACATTTTCCTGGCACTTTTTGTGATTTTCAACAATTTTTCTGCCCTTGTATCGAGCGCATCGGCTCTATCTCATCTCATGTAATAAAATTTTCATAACGTTTTAGCTTTACGACAAATCCAGAGATATTTCATTTAAATCCCGCAGCAGAAGTCTAGGTAGCTCAACCTATTCAGGAAGGCACATAGTCATAGTCATAACACAACAAACTTGCGGTGGGCAACAGAACATTCTAGACCTGAAATAATGACGGAAATAAATCAAAGCAGCGGTCATTCCCAACATTTTTATTGCTTTTCGCAAAGAATATTGCAAGCAGTAAAAAACTAGATTTAATTCATTCCTGACCCATGTTGACCAAACTTAAGAGTTATAGAAATTCCAGAGAAACCCTTTTGGAACTGGAACATTTGCCGGCCTGGAAAATCCTTTGGAATGCCAAAACTACGCATGTTGTGATGAAATAAACTCAGAAAGGGACCACAAACATCTGAGACCATTTTTCGAAATACGCACCCAGGAAGATTTCAAAAGACCCGATTTTGATAGGTAAATACCCTTGATGAAAACCTATTTCAGCTTGTCTGGTTTTGGCATCTTTACTGCTGGAATGTTAATAGAAACCGTAGCATCGATTGGTTATCCTCACGTGTAGAAATGCTGTCTACAGTAATTTAATACGCTTCAGTAAATTTTCCAGGTAAATAATATAGGTGAGGGTAATATGAGGAAGATCCTTCCTATCATCGCTGGGATTTGGTATATCTGCACAAATCAAAGATTCTGTTTCATTATATGTTGAAAAGAACAGGAGTTATTGTGGCACAGGAATTGTGTGAGAATTTAACGCTCCCCGTGCGAGAGGGCCAGAGGGTTTTATAGGCATTTTCTGATATCTTCCAGGGGATAATTTAACAGTCCGCAATTCTATCTAAACGAGTTCCTTAAATTAGGCGAGGAGGATTCTAGACATTTTCCTAGACCTAATTTGATTGTAAAAACGATTATTGCTTATTTTCACGATAAAAATTTATTCAGCTCCTTTTACAATCGACCCAAAAAAAAAATTTTTCCTTACACAAATTTTCCTATTACCCAAAATAACCATCCCACGTTTCACCTCCATTAGACGTAGCCTCCACTTAATGCCTAGAATTTTCTATCTAATGTCGTTTACCGACTTATAGTCGTGTTAAATGACTTGAAAAATTCAGACCAACACACTGCTACGGAAAAAAATTGCCGTGAATTTAGAGCCCTCCACGAACATAGAAAAATTGATTTTAGCTTAAAAAGTCATCAGCGTATCAAGAATGCCTGGGGGTTTAAACTACAGAATGGCATAATGGCTACAAAAGTGCCCTATCTCTCATGTGGGCATACACCTGGGGTTGCAACGAACAAGTCCGTTTATTCCTATCTTCATTGCAGGATGAGTATGTGACTCCAAAAGCGATTCTACACCGACAACTATTCTACAATGCAAGATAACTATACTGAAGGACATTTTTTCCGACACATTCTTCCAGGAGATTAGGATCACGGCTTTTTTTCATAAGATTCTTGGGATCCTTTTTTTCTTCGAAAATGTTTTGAGGAGAATTTTGCTTTGTACTTGGGAGTATTGGACGGCTATGAAATTTTACAAGGGAGATGATATAGTGGTGGTAAAATTTATATAGTAATAGAAGGTTTCGGAGATACTCTAGCAAGGAACAATTTATTGGGTTTGACAAAAATGTAATTCTTCTGTAAGGTAAAAATTTGATAGATATTTAGGAGTTTCAGGGAGATTGCTTATGTCGGAAAATTCATACATATAATAATTAGAAAGTGAATCCATAGGACCATTTTTCAGAGATGATACACAAAATAAAACTGGATAACTTGTAAGGCCAGACTAGTTCGAGGAGAAACTAAGAAGATTTCGGCCAACGCGGAAAAAGGGAGACTTTTCGGACGTCAGCCACTGATGGAGCATTGGGAGACTCCAATGTCAGGGGTTCATCGAGTCGGATTTCGACGTATTACGATTTCTCGTATTACGAGAGCATAAATAGGCAACCGCAGAACTACAGGCATGGCTTGGAGTTCATGTTGCAGAACCAGTGTCAATGGATGGGACAGGGCGAGTTATCCACGCACTATTTATTTCAGGCAACTAGACGGCCTTGGTTGAGGTCGACGCCCTAATCGACCGAAATGTAGATTTGTTTCCCCATGTCTGAAGACTCAAACAGGTTCCTCCTCAGCGATGAGAGCCGTGACATGTTGGATATACACGCCTGGAACTTCAAGAACTAATGGTAGTGACAAAACGATCCCAACCAAGTGAATTTCTCCAGTTATGATAACCTGACTCCTGAGTTTTCTATAACTTTCAGGTGTCTCTTGATTTCTGACCCACTTTAGGAGGTCTTCAGTTCTGTGATCTAACAAATTTTCCTACAAACTAGCGACGGTGTGTGATCCGCTTAATACCAAAGAAGGGATACCTTCAGAGGATAGAGAACTTGAGACCAGTCAAGCTTTGAAATGTAGATTATAAAATCGTCTGTATAATGCAATTGGGTCCACGCTAAGCTCGGTATAATGGATTGTCCTCACAAGTGCAAATCTTCGGCCTTCATTACTTTTGAAAAAAAAAAAACAATTAAAGAAGTCCAGCACCATCTCTCAAAGTTTTTTCAGAATGTAAATAAAAAGTTTGTATCAAAAATTTCAAAAACAATTTCGTACCCTTTTTGTATTCTAAAGGTGGGCAAAGGGCAAAGACCACTCTGTTAACTTTTTACTAGAACTTTATAAATTTACCTCCATAAAATTGAATTGGCGCAAGTGTTTGAGTTGGTGTTAAATTTATTGAAGTCGCTCCAGCTTTTGCTGAATTGAAAAGTAGAAAGGTAAGAAAGGTATTAATTCAGAAAGAGTACAAAATAAGAAATTCAATTTACGCTGATATTAAATGACAGAAAGAGTGCCTCAGTATTTGCCCAATAAAAATAACTTCATCAGTTTCACCCAAACCACCCACATATCCACTGAAGCATGATTTATAGTGTCTGTACTTTCTCTGAGAAATCTATATCCATCAAATATTGACAAAAATTAGTTCCATCACTTCCGTCCCCAACTTCTAGTGATACTCAAACAATTTTTCCCTGCTCATATAGGCCAAGAGTAAACACTCAACTTCTAGGAGGAGTAGTGTTGACTGCAAACGTTCCAGAAGATAGCAGAAAATTACCCACATAGCTCCCAGCTACTATCTTTCCAGCTCCACCACGTACGAAATTGTTGCCAACCACCCACCTACCTGTTTTCTGTGCTCCTACAGATTTCGGTGGTGATTTATTTGTTTACTGCGATACGAGACAATTTATGACAGCTAGAAGACGCCTGAAGCGTCAGCAAAAGGAATGGGAGCGGATAAAGAGGTTAATAGTGCCGCAAAATAGATGCAGATTACACATGGAAGGATATCTGTGTTTTGGATAAAAGCGGCTTAGAAGGCCGTTTATTTGAGACACGAGAAACTAGCTGCGTGGGAGCTAGAGGCAACTTTAATTTGAGGTATGTCTGGGATATTTTTGGACAATAAATCTGGGAGAGTTGAACGTGTAAATACAGAAGGGGGATATGTTGTTTTTCCATATAGGTAGTTTATCTTAAAGACCTGTATAGACGTAGGATTTCTATGAGATTAAGTGACGGTTCTATGATATACTACTAATGATGTATAAAAATAAGGAGCCAATGGTTTAATGGATAATGCGGCGGCTTAATATTTATGAGCTTCCGAGATCGTAGCTTATCCGCATCCATCACCTGTCGTCTTTCCGTTGACAGTAGAATATTTGTTGAAATTCTGTAGAATTTCCAATTGAAACATTTGTCGAGAGTTAGATGTTTTGCGGTGACTACTCCTGCCTCTTTTTGGATTATGTAAAATAACAAAGTGGAACAAGTTAATCTTAAATCGGTTACTATTGACTTCTCTTCCTTCCTTTAAAAGAATCTTTTACGAGGAGGCTATTAAGACCACAAGAAATTCAGGTTCAAGCAGCTGGGGTCTTCTGTAATAGAATCCATTTTTAGGAGGCCTGTTCGCGACATAGACCTTTTGTAGAGCCTATAGGATCTCTTTGCGTGCCATACTAGAAAAGTCAAGGTGTCTATGTTTTTGGTGTAATAGACCGTGTTCCACTGTCTCGTAACATCGGATGAACTTCTCTAACCTACGTGTTCCCTTGGAAATCTGATGGACGTAAAATCCAATCTAAAACTGATTTTCTCCCTTGCGTGGGTGACCGCTTCCGCATCCCTCTTCTGGTACAACACAACAGTATTGTCATCGGATCTGTTTTCATACCCTTCAACTGGGGATTTATTTCATGCTACCATTCTGCCTGCATGATATAGCTTCGCGTTTGAGGTGACACTCTGTCCAATAATTGCACTCCAACAGAAATAAAGATATTGTCAGATTCAAGCTGAGTATTTGATCCACTCGGGTCAGTCTTTTACTAAGGAAATCGAGGTTTTTTCTTTTTTTCGGGTATTGTCTAAGCTTAGGGGACAAACACTGTGATGAACACAGCACAGGAAATTTTTTAGGAAAGTGGAGATTGGAAAATTGCTTAACCCTGACAAATGTTGCAAATAAACCACATTTTTTGGCACTATGTAACATCCCAATGGCTTTAAAATTATAATTCTCTTCAGAAGAATTACCTCAACCAATTGTGCCCAGATAATTCACCGTGCTCTTTTCAGGAATCGAATCTTAGAAAATCTACAGATGTATGCCTCAGCCTCAGGGTAAACAGCAAAATAGCCTCTTAATTTATTAAATCGACCCTTAACACTCACATCCCACCTGGACGAAAACCATATCCTTCGTGTTGGCGATCATGTTGAGCACTTAACCAACTGTAGCAGTAACTGAAGCCAAACATTAGTAACATTATAATAGCGATACATAATTCTAAACTTTATTGGATCGATGCGGTGTGTCACAAGGCTCTGACCTTGCACCTACTCTGTTTATACTTCCCATTAATGATTCGTCATGACTGTAGTATACTAGCAGGAGTTTTAACATAATTTCTTAAACTCAGTCACTATCTCTCTGAA
>QYTT01093952.1:0-11360 GCA_006980735.1 Dasypogon diadema | reverse complement strand
CTTGAGTTACGTTAAACTTATAAAATTCTATTACCAAGTTTATCTGATCTGGAACCAAAATTGAAAGTGATTTTGTTCATAGCAGATTCTGCTTTCATCTTTGAATTTGTATACCAATGCAACTTTTTCCGAAACGAAACAGTTACAATTTTGATGGTTAATGATTCCAAAAATTTTATGGTGTTGCTATTGCCCTCTGTGGCTTGGTAATCATTGAGCGACCATATTAAAAATCTGAGAAGAAAAATAATAATTTGTCCAGTTAACATGATCCAGACAACTTATCATAATAATAGCTCCTCACCAATTTACTTCTGCTCCTCTCTTAAATTTTCCTTTCATTGGTGGAACCAATGAAACATTTTCAGAGCAGTCTATACACAAGACAATGAAAAAACCAAAACTGATTCCTGTTTAAAACTCCAAAACTCGAAATATTTCTTTTGTTTTGTTTTTTTTTTTTGCATCATTAAGGGGGCAAACCTGTCTTAAAAGCGTAAAATTTGACTCAGTTTTACATGGTCAAGAAAAAACAATCCTCGTTCAAGTTCCAGAGATTGTATTTTAATTTCTTCATAGAAAAGGCATATTTTTATTAACATTTTGTGCATTTAACTTAAAAATGTCGATTTAAAGGAAAACTCCAAAATTTTAATGATATTTCTGGTGGGCAATCTCCAGACTGTGAGATGCGTTGGATTATGTTCCATTTCCATTTTATTGTTGTGCACTCTCAATAGTACAAAGACCAATAAAGAATTACGGCTCTCTATAGGTACGTATTAATAGATGACACAAAAAGGAATGGTTCTCCCAGTGGCTCCTGCTGTCCTTATAATCTCCTCAAACTATCATAAAAATCTGTAAAACCCCCACCACACAATAGTGCCCACTAACTTTTAATGTGCTAAGGAATTAATTTATGGGACATTGAAGTTGAAATTTAGCAGAAGTTTATTATTATTATTAAAAGATATTCGAGGGATCTTGAACCAGACCTCGTCGTATGCGTCCCTTTTCGTCCCTCTACCAAGAGCCGTCTCAGCCAGTTCTTACCGGGAGACTCCTCGGCAGATCCCTGATCTCGATGCCCCTTGTCGGTTCGAGCATTTGCCTGTAGGTTAGCTGCTCATGCTGCTGGTAACAGCCAACCTCCTGCTCGCCAAGGCCGGACATTCGTACAGAATGAGCTCTGCCGTCGCAGTACCCTCTAGACACAGGTTGCGCGTATCATCCTCCAGGATCCCCATCCTTTTGAGATGATGTCCGAAGCTACCGTGTCCAGTAGTCAATGAAACTAACCACCGGAGAATTCCTCGCTCCATGCTTAGAACTCTCCTTTTGGTCGTTCCAACACGACAGCCTAGACACTCCTAGGAACTCCATAGCCGAAACCTGCTTTGCTAGGGCGTCAGCTTTTTCGTTCCCCTCGATCCCAATGTGTCCTCTAACCCAACAGAGTGTTACCTCATTTACTGAAGCACACTCGTTGAGCTGTTGCGCACATTCCATTGCCAGGGATGAAACCACTCCCGTTCGATCCATGCATCTGACCACCGCTTGATTGCCCAGTGCAATGAGGATTTTACTCCCTTGCACCTGACCCTCTTTTAAGTAGTCCAACGCTCTGGTTCGTGCAAGCATTTCTGCCTGGTAAACCGAGGTGCATCTTCCCAGGCTAACATAGCAGGACAAGTTTAGGTCTTCAGAGAATATCCCTGCATCTGCCCTGGCGTCAATCATAGATCCGTCCGTGAATATAAAAATATCCCCGGGTCCCTTTTCTTGTGAAACCTTTCGGTTACCCTGACCCTCTTTATCCTGTCCTTGGGCATCATGAGTTCTCTAATCCCTTTTACGTACTCCAGAATTCTCCTATGCCCTGTCCCTGACGAGTACCATGTACCGTCCCTCTACATCCAGAGATCCGCCTTTACTGCCATCTTCTGCACAAAGATATCCAGCGCCGCAGTGGGTGTGGCGCCAAAAGCACTTGTAATCCCTATGCACGCTATCCTTTGCACCTCATCTAGCTGCCTCTTGACAGTAACCTGGCATGCCTTGGGCCACCAGACCACCGCCGCGAACAACAAGATAGGTCTAACCACCATAGTGCATATCCAGTATGCTGATCTCGGCGAGATACCCCACCCTAATCCACACACTCTCATACACTGGTGTACCACCACCTTCGCCCTCCTGATCTTTTCCTCGACATGATGCTTCCAGGTCAGCCTTGAGTCCAGTTATACCCCCAGATACTTGACCTCTCGGATCCGAAGAGCGTAAGCGGTGTAAAATCCAGGTCCTTAGTCCTCCTAGTGAAGACTATAGTTTCTGTATTGTTCGCGTTGATAGTGAGGCCCTGTTCCGCACACCACCCTTCCACCACTTGGAGAGCATTCCTCATGTCAGCGGTAGTGGACATAAACTTTCCCCTCGCCACCAACGCCACGTCATCCGCATAGGCAATGACGTGAATCCCCGTTTCTTCCAGCGTGGAGAATAAGGAGTCAACTGTGATGTTCCACAGAAAAGGTTAACTCCTCCTTGCGGACACCCTCTCGTGACCCTACCTCTAACCCTTGCATGACCGGTCTGAATCCTGATTGCCCTGTTTCTCAACATGTTGCCCACCAATCTCACAAACACCGGGTTGACCTCACGTCTTAGGAGTTTCAGTTTTTCGTACTGAATTTTGCCGAAGGCCCCCTCTATGTCCATAAAACTGGCCAGAGCGATGCCCCCTGTATTCAGTTCTTCCTCTGCCACCCTCACGAGCTGGTGAAGCGCAGTTTCCGCAGATTTCCCAGCCTGATATGCATGCTGGTTAGCGTTCAAGGGATACTCCTTCAGCGTCGTACTCTCCAGCACCCTCGTTTTCCTCCACTTCAACGGTGCGTGCCCTGTCGCAAGACAGGTGATAGCAGAAGTTTAAAGCTTACTTACGTCAGCTAAAAAGCTTCAGGTTTATACAATGCCTCTTCCTACCAACATCCTTAACTGTTTACAAAAAAAAACGCAAGAGCACACGGAAAAGTCGCGAACTAAATTGTGTCAATAGAAACGGCCGCTAGAGGTCGGTGCCAACATGTATGCGCTGAACTATCATTGAATCCTCCTGCTCGGTGCTCTATGCAGGGAGGTGAGGCGTGGAGGAAACGGCTGCGGAAGGTGCTATGTTTTGAAATTCTTTATGCAGTTTGCGGCATTTTGCTCAGAAAGCACAGAGAAATTCTTAACCCATTAAAACAATGATCGTTTTTTCGGGATTTGAAGATAGGCTTGCACCTTAATTTAATAAATAAATAAAGTTTATGGAGAATTATTTATGTATTTTATTAGTAATACTTTCGGGAATATTTACGATACGATTTTCTTGAGCATATTTTAGGTAGCTAAATAAATTTTTCACGAACCTGAAAATCCGGAGCCTCAATTACTGAAATTGCTGTTGGAGAGAGTTATAGAGTAATGTGGAAATCTTTTGGCAAATCAGACGCTCCGCGTAATAAATTGTCTAGATAGAAACTTAATTCCAACACCGTTAAAACTGCCCTAAATGTTAGATGAAACAAATAAAGCTGTTGTTGCTCATTCAAGGAACTCACAATTACTTGAACGATCAACGGTACTAGTGATTAAACACGAAATAACTAATTAAACAATTACCTTAGTTATACCGTCGCGATTTTTAACTTCCCATTTGGAAGTTATTGTAATGGGTCCGATGGTATAACCCATTTGGATTATTGTAATGGATCCGAAATTTGAATTGACGGTTTATTTTATAACAAAATTTCAAAAGCAAGACAAAATGGCCAAATGAGACGTTGGTAGTTTGTGTAGACCAGTTGCACAGAGTTTATTTAAAAAGTTAATTTTAAAACGCTACATACATTTCAAGGCGCGTTCGCGTCATTTTCAGTAGCAAGTCGTACACATTCAAGGAAATTTCACATATTTGTGTTTGTATAACTCTTAGACTATTTCGTACTTCTCCATGTTCGTACTTCTCCATGTTCAATGTTTTTGGACAAACTGCAAGTAAATTAATGTGGATAAGAGAATTCTCCTCAAAGGTATATATTTAATAATTTCTCCGAATGAAAAAAGCATTAATGGATCTCCATTTTCACACATGGTTTGTTCATAGAAAATACATACTCTCGTTTTTAACATTATAAGAGTTTCAAACTTTATCATTTCAATTTAAATTTCGCGTCCATAATCCTTGAGATGTTATACATTAAAAACAAATTTAGATCCATATCTGCAGCCCATTTGAAAACTAAGATTTTGCTCCAACATATTTAAGTGCCCAATTTGCTTTCCCTAAGTGTGGGTACCCCCCACAAATCAATAAATTTTCCCAATTACAGGACATTTCCATCGCTATTCACCTGGCAAACTAAATTCAATTTCTATAGGTCATATAAAGATCAAATATTATATATTTTAACAACATACATAACATTTTAACAAAGACTATTTCTTCATAGACATCTGATGTCAAAGGATTAGAAAAGGCAATCGGATGCGGACAAGTGGAGGAACTTATTGTTCAGGCTGAAAATGAACTGATACTTGCAAGGAAGATGTTAGGTTGGAAGCCATGGGAACCACTTTTAAAACCTGCACCATCTAAACAATGGGACTGGCCACCAGCTCAAATAAAAGAGCCGAAAGTGTAATTTAGGAATATTGTTTAAAATTGAACTGGAATAAAGTGAATTCTTTAGATTTTCCGTAATTGTTTTTTTTGTTAGCTTAACTTATATCAATAAATGGTCTTAGAATTTCATTTAGTTTTGTTCGCTACTTAAAAATATCCTTTTAAATTTTGTGACTTATTTGTTAAGAACAAGATAAAAATAAATATCACAACCAAATAATTAAATTCCTCAAGACAAAACTTCCAGAAAATCTTAATTAGCCCAATATTTTTTGCAAAACACTCTACCACTCTCCTATCGTGCTCTAAACTTAAAATTTTTCGCCTAAACTACTGAACTTTTGTTCGACTGCGTCCTTCCACTACACACGAGAACGCCGCTCCTGTAAGAAGACCTCGGAGAGAGTTTAAAGAATCGTCGCTGAAGTCGAAAAAATGACGAGTGGAAGACCTCGGTCAGAGATAAAGTGTTAGTGAGCTAACGACAGCTGAAGAATTAACAGTCCGTACGACAGGGCAAAATTTTGTCGCCAAAGCGATTAAAAAAATTTGTGAGTAGGGCGGTAGTTTTGTAGGACGTTGTCCTAATAGGACTGTTGAAGACCCCTAGCATATTTTTCTATGACAGCTTTTGTGGTCGACCAACCCATGCTGCAGAAAGGCTTGGGACCATGAAGTCGAGAAAATGAGCCATTCCTGGCCAGCTTATCAGCGGCTTCATTACCCTTTACGCCTCGATGGCCAGGTACCCAACAGAGTGTGACTCTGTTGTTCGAGGCCTGGAGTTGCAGGGGTTGAAAACACTCCCTAACCAGCTTCGAAGTGAAGCACCAGGACCAGAGTGCCCTAAGCGCCGCCTGGCTATTAGAGAAGATAATGATGTTAGCGTCTTTTAGACCTTTGTTAGGTTTAAAAGAGCACAGGTCGCAATGGCATGGATTTCAGTCTGGAAGACGGTGGGCCACATGCCTATCGCAACCGAGACTCTGGTATTGGGACCAATAATTCCCGCACTGGTTGGTTGCATGATCCATTTTCGACCCGTCAGTGAACCATTTTAAGCTCTTAGGATCAAGAGGGAGACCATTGCCCTTCCACTCTGATGGTTCAGGAATCAGGGTTCTGAGTTTCCTACCAAAGCACACTTATTTGACCATGTAGTCCGTTACATAACAGATTTCAAGGCCCGGAATACCTATGCTTTAGAATGCGCATGTGAACATCAAAGGTGATGAAGTGCACCCTAAGTGCCGATTTGTAGCGGAGTTAGTCCAATTACTGCCGACATGGCAGCTGTGAGGCAAGTCCGCATGACTCCTGTGATGGAGGGGCAAGCAAGTCGTTGAAACTTGTTGCACTTCGCGATTGCCGAGTACTGCGGTACCTTAGGCCACCACACAAGCGTGGCATAGGTAACAATCGGTTTGACAATCGTATTATATATCCGGAAGATCATCTTTGAAGAGAGAGCTTCTTACAGGCCCACATGTCCCGGATAGCTTTTCCCAAAACATATTCTAATTGAACATTTTTATCTAGCAAGATGCCAAGATATTTGACTTCATTAGAGTATTCAATGGCCGTTCCTTTTATATAGATAGAACCCAGGTCCGGATGGTACCTTTGTGTAAAGGGTACAAGGACGGCTTTGCTTAGGTTGATATTAAAGCCCTCACGGTCACAGCAGTTAAGGTCCTAACGGAGGACTGACTTCATAACTTCGGTGACGGTTGAATCAAATTTCCCCGTTACAATGATTGCCAGGTCGTCTGCGTGGCCTCATAGCCGAGCTCATAGATCTTGGCCAGAAGATCGTCCACTACTAGAGACCATAGCAATGGTGATAGCACGTCACCCTGAGGATACCCCTTGACTGCCTTAATACAGACCGTGATGTGTCCTAGCGTGGAGAAGATATTCCGCTCCTTGAGCATCGCATCCACCCATGCAATGGTATGAGCATCCAGCTCCCTACGCGTACTGGGTATCATGTAGAGGGTATGACCGTTCCAGTGCGCATCTTAAGTGAAGGTCTAGAAAACCTTTCTATTGCTTTAAGCAAAAAGGAGGTCAGGCTGATTGGTTTATATGATTTCGGCAGCTCAGAAGACCTATTTCCTTGCTTGGGAATGAACACCACCACCATCCTTCCTCCATGAGTGCGGGATGTATCCCCAGTTGCAGCTGGTTCTAAATAGACAAAGTGGATCAATGTCACCCCCTAGAACATTCTTAAATTCATTAAAAAGATATTTCTGATCCCATAGATCACTATTTTAACGACACGACACGAAGATCACTCTTTTCCAGCTAATCAGTATTATCAAGTTAAACTGAATAGCTATAGAATTTGGTATAACTCACATCAAATTCCCAGAGAGTTCTCACAATTTTTGCACATAATTCCCCAGAAAAGTCAAGAGCAAAATTTCGATCGCATTGAACTGACGTACTTTGTATTATCAGTGATTTCATGAGCTTTGATTTGTTTTGCCAGACTTTAGTGATCCACCAGTCAGTCAGAATCGTATATTGCACCGCGCTTAAGCTAGTAAATAAATCCGTACAGAAATGGCTTTTACAACTTTAAAATACGTTCTCATAATTCAAATGTTTTTCTCACTGGTTTTGTGTCTTCCTGTTGATGAAAATAGTTTAGCCAATCGTCTTGTGCGGAATAAAAGACAATATGATATAAAAATAGGTGCTGAGCATGACGAGCAAGGAACTGACGTAATTGTGGAAGCCATAGGCAATCTATGGAAAAGCCCAGATGGAAGTACGCAAATAGAGGGCACATTTAAGGTGGTCCATCAAAATAGCTTTGAAGCAGACAAGGGTATTACGAAAATTTCTGGATCGATACATTTTCATCGGGATTACAGAAAATAACTTTTTAGGCAGGAATGACTACCTTTTTGGATTGAAAATTCGATTTACATGACGCGTATCAGTACAAATACTAAATCGCTGAATGAATTGTTTTTTTTTTTTTAGTTTTAATTGTAAGTTGGTGATAACGTTCGACCTCCGAATATAGCCTTAAGTACATAGAAAGAGGTTCCAAGAATATTCAGTGTAATATTATCTACAATTTATTGAAAATAGCACACATAGTTAGTAGAACACTCGGGTGAGTTCATTCGAGATAATTGAACAAAAATTGAATGTGATTGAATTCCACAGGTGATTGCAACAAAATCAATTAAATACTTTTTCTTCTTTTTGTCTGTGCATGCAATGAAATAAGAATGAAATTCTCACACAATTCAATCTGAATCACATTTTTTATGTCTGTGTAATTTTTTCTTTTTTTATGTTATTAAATTGTATTTCTCAATAAAAATGTACAAATGAATGACTTTGTCTAACACTCCAATTTTTCTTTATCTACTTTAACACTTCTCTGTTGAGCTCCTATCTGATGAACGATCATCTATCAAATATTAAGATAAAAGTTTCCAAAAATAAATAAACTTTTCGCTTTTTGTGGAATTTACATCCGTTTCCAAATTTCTTCTTAATTTTCTACTTTTGAGAATTTTTTAATGCATTTCTTGAGTCCAAAATGTTCTAAATAAGTTTTTGCAATGATTTTTTTTGTTTACTTAGAAGCATTAAATTCAAAAATTATTTACAGAGAGGATTCGATGATCTTGAGTAGCTTATAATTACGTTTTGCTATATTTTATATAGAGAATCACGTTTTTTAAAAATTTTTAAAAATTGTTTTCTGTTCTTCTTCTTAATCTAATAGGTGGTGAATTTATAAATTTATAATGACTCAAGTAAATAAAATTTAAATAATATTTCAATTTTGACCAAAAGTACAAAAAAAATGTTTATAGTAAAAATTTTTAATAATAAAAATGTAGAATTACTTCGCCGGCCACCAAATGGTTCGACAGTGCGAATCAGTTTTGAATTTCAAGGTATTTTGCTTCTTATTATTTTATGTTATGTTATTGTAATAATCTATACCCAGATTACGGTAAAAATAGTGGTTTATTCATGCTCTTTTGTGTTTGAGACCCAAATTCTTTATAACTTGACCGCAGCATTAAGAAATTTGAAATTAACGCTTCATTCCAAATTACTTTTACTGCCAGTGCATAATGAAATCCACGTTTTTGCTATCTAAACTGTTAACATAATGACGGGCAACATTTAAACAACATAAAAACAACTAAACTTTTTAAACGGCAACCAAAAGTCAGAACACGCTCCACTTTAAAAAAAAAAGAAAAAACATTACTTTGACCTTGACTAGCAATGGAAATGGTCTGAAGGGGTGGAAGTAAAAAAAAGTGAAGGAAAATAAGGATGCTGATCAAATTCTTAATATGAAGTGGATTGGCATCTCTAGGTATTAACATTCTTGCTAATATCACATTGACTTTTGATAACACATAGGCTTTGTGCATATTTAATCTTTAAGTAACGATGTTCCGTAAAAATTCACTTTTCGGCGTGTATACACTTATCTTTGCCTCTTTTGTTAGTGGGATAAATTCCCTCTCACAATCCAGTAGAGACCTGCACTAGAAAGGAAAAATTTAGTCGATTAATACAGGTTTTCAGCTTAAAATCCAACTTCTTGTAAATTAATTTCAACTTTTTCCAAGTCAAATTCATTCGTTTTCAAATCGAATTCACCCATTTGTAAATCAAATTTACCTTTCTGCAAAATCCGGATTTTTATACAAAAATATTTTATACTTTCTTTTAAGCTTTTATAAAAAAAGGCAATTCGAATGCTAATTAGTTGTTAACACGTTAAGTGCTTTTGTGCTAAAGCTTTCGTGAGAGAATTGCGTGTTAAAGTGCATTTGTACTGATAAAGCTTTTAAATGCCCCACGCTGCTTATTTAATAGTAATGATCAATTTATCAAATATGTGATGTATGGCCACAATTATAAACATAAAATGTATGAAAACTATAGATGGATGCTGGATGCTTAATGTATATATATATATAACAACCTAAAATGGTTTTCCAGCAACAGCTGTTAATACCTTCATACATAAAGATCCAGGGAATAGAAAAGCACGAAGTAATTTCGCAATCTACGGTTACATCAAGTATTTCGGAGAAATTGGAAAACAATAAGTAATCTAAAGTGTGGGTCGTTATTAGTCAGGCAAGTCAGGCAAGTTATTATTTTTCTACTACCATATTCGTTTTTTCTTAAGTAGTTTAATGGATTTTGCTTTTCACACTATTTGTAACGCGGTTTTATGTATACCTACTTCGATCGAAAGGTGTCTTTTGACACCTTTGCACTTGTATATATTTTTTGTTTTTACTTGATAATTAGAAAAATAACAAAATTCAAAAATAAAAATTCAGTCTTCATAGTCAATTATCAGTCATGCTTAGAACTTATTATGATAGAGATACTGTTTTTTGGTTTACTTTTATAAACTTTTATAAGTTGCGTTGTCAGGTGTTCCATTTTATCCGTTTCTACTTTTGCAAGTTTGGGCATTGCGGTGGATGGTTCCAATCCAACTAAAGAAGTTTTCTTTTTTTTGAAGAAATTTAGGTGCCAGGGTCTCGTTTAGCCTTTTCCCCAACTATGGAAAACCATTTAAAACATATTTGTTTTTGACATCAGATGCCAACCAAAATTTTATGCCAAATTTCAAATTCAAATTTCTTTTGAAAAATTATACAAATAAGATTACAAGATCTTTAAGAATTGTACAAGTAATTATTCACTAAAAAATAGTATTGCTCAATAAAAACAAATTTAAAACCAGTAACTCAAATCCTTTGTAGACTCTATTATAATATCATTTAATGCCGGATTTACACTCTCGCCTCGCGATTCATACGACACATTCGATCGAATCACGCCAAGAGTGTAAATACGCTCGGGCTCTTCATAAATTTTCGCTACAGAATCGAGCGGCACTTGCGAATTTGCGAGTCACTTGACGAGACGAGACGAAACCAGCGTGCTGCTGCTGCTTACACTCACTCTCGTGTTCGTTTTAGTTCTCACGAACGTTCGTGCGAGACCACGAGAGTGTAAATTCGGCATAAGATATATTTCCCAAACAACGGCCAACCAAATTTAAGTTTGATAATTATTCACTTGATTTCAGTTATTATTTGTTATATATTCTGATATCAGCAACAGCATAGTTAAAATTGGCGGTACTTATGGGCACCGTCATACAATAAAGGGCTTAGGTAGGTATCATAACCGTAGATGAGTGTTTCTTGATAATTTTTTTAAGGTATTGCCTAAGCTCAGGGGGCAATCCTATGATCACACAGAACAACTTAAACAGAGGGAAATTAAGGAAGAGGAGATTGGGAAATTTTAACCTGACAAATGTTGCAAATGAGCCACAAATTTTGGCATGAAATTACTATGCAACATCCTAGTGGCTTCGCAAGTGCAATTCTCCTCAGTAGAATTGTCTCAACCATGTTCTATAACAAAAGAGTGACTTGGCAATCGCATGGCAACATAATAACTTATCTACCTAAAATTAATTTATTAGCGATCTGCGCGTTATTTGTGCTGTACGATTGTCGAGTCACTCTTTTATTATAGAAATAAAGATGTCTAATATTGATACAGTCACTAAATGTTGGTAGGTAACTAATCAGGATTAGGAAACAATTTATGACAGTTGTTGAATAGGTGCTTCCATACTAACTAAAATAAC
>QYTT01093951.1:4358-21889 GCA_006980735.1 Dasypogon diadema | reverse complement strand
TTTTGGGATTTTCGGAGACCTGGATTACGAATTTTTACTCCAAATTTGGAAATTCAAAATGGCGACGCCAATGTGCCTGGCGCATTTTGTTGGTTATGGCCCCGCCCCATTCGACTCGTAATTGATATATGGAGGTTTTGGGGATCACGGTCTACGAAAATTTGGTTCAAATTTAAAAATTTGAAATGGCCATGCAAATATAGTAGATGAATTTTGTCATTTATGGTTCGATATGATTCACAAGCGATATCTGGTGGTTTTCAAAGTAACAGATTAAGAATTTTTGCTCAGTATTATTCACTCTAAAGCAATACAACTCCAGGCTATATAAAACTATGAAACCGCTGAAAGAAGATCTTAAGAGCCTGTTCTAAAATCCAAGTTTTCTTCCCCCGTTGTATCAATTTGTAATAATGATATATAATAATGGTATATTAGGATTACGATTCTTTACCGACGGCAGGTTTACGTGATTCTAAGCCGGATAAGATGGCTTTTAATTTGAAGATTTCGGCTGTGGAGTAAAAACATGTTGGGAGAATTACTTATTCGGTACTGATTTTGTAAAAAGATGGCATATGGAAAAAGTATATTTTTATCACTTTGTCACAAAACCGGGTGGTAAAATGATGCAGAAAGTGGGGCAAAATAATACATGAAATTTTAACGGCAGTTGTCGCATATATACTTTTTAGAAATAACTCCAAATGAGCAAATTTCGTGAGCCCAATTATGGCAGACCGTACAAGTAATCCAGTCATCATTGAAACATGCTTTTGTTCTACTTCTATTGCATATGGTGCAACAAATTACATCCTTATTCGCTTTTCTCGACTTCTTTTTTTCTGGTTGCGGCGTTGATTTTTTGCCCGAACTTCTTTTTTTGGCGATTTTACTTTGGTTTTTTTAACTTTCTATTATTTGCGGGCTCAACTTACCTGGTCTATGAACACAATTTTTTTGCGCACAGATTGCAATATCAGGAAATACTGCGCTTGGAGAATAGTTAAAGCAAAATACAACAACTCAGAAAAGTATATCTAAAAAAATATTACTTGATATTTCGAAACGCACACTTGTAACTTTGTATAAGAAAAAAATAAGGCAAAATTTCAGGTTCAGTTAATGTTTACTTTTTATACATATTTATTTATTCAATCAATGAAAAGTAGAGCTAAATCAAACAAAAGTATATTAATTTTTAACAAATGATACTTTCAAGAAAAGTTGTCGTTTTTTTCGTGATTAAAATTTATAAAGAAATAGCCACATTATAAATATTATATATCAGTTTGTCCCGTGTATCATATTACCCCACCTTACCCTACATTTGGACCAGTCGATTCTATGCTGTTGTGCAGCTGGGATTGGAATCACTTCCACAGATCTCGATATTATATATATATATTTAAATATCTCCCTTTGTGGAAGGGCAAAGTACTGAAAGTTACTTCACTAGCACCACCCACGCCTTTCAGTAGATACCACTATAGCCTGCCACCCTTGGAATAAGTATATCATTATTCTGAGAAAGACCGTTAGGTGCGTATTTTTAGTTCCTTAACAGTTTAGAAGTAACGTAAAGTTTAGTAAGCTTTAGAAGCTCCCTGGCTGTTTTCATCTGCTGAGAGCCCAGGGTCCGAAAATATCTGCCCACTTCCAAAATGGCTTTGAAGATCGGGGTAGGCCTTTCAAAGGGCAGTGCACTCCCAGATCCTCGCTGATAGTGCCAGCCCCGATATTATCCTCAATTGTTAATCCGTCCATTCAGAAGATTAGACGCATCAAGGCAGAGATTGCACCGATAAAATTCACAATTCTTCCTCCGTGGAATTGTAATTTAAAACTTCCGGATAATCATATTCTCGAGCACATGATCACTACTTTTCTAAGTAGCGGGATTCACGGTTTGGGAATAATAGATTCATGCTTAATTCCTTACATACATAAATTTGGAAAATGTGTGATTTAACCAGCCAAGTCAAGGCATTTTTCGTTACAAAAGAAAGTTCTGGTTAATACAAATTTGTAAATAATTTTTGAAAAAAAACTAGGTATGTGTAAATAAAACTCGCAAATGACTTATTGATGACACCTTTACCTAAAACATTTGCCATATATTTATAAGCATTTCAAGTTAAATAGTAAAATTTTCAGTTTTCAATATAATATAATACAGTTCATAGTGTACTTATTCTCTGTGGAATGTTATAAATGAGAATAAAATTACGAAATTTATGAGGTAAATGAAATAAAAAATTTATTGGTATAACAATTTTGTAATAAAAGTTTTTAATAAATTCATCTTTTCGTCCTTCTAGAAAAGCTAAAATATTTCGACGGCAGTCAATGTCTGCATGTGCACTTTGTTTAAACTAGCTGTGAAATAATATTACAAAAATAACAAGGTGAAGCATTTTAGCACGTTTCAGTTACTTCTTAGATATCTTACACTTCTTAAGTACATCTCGTGATTTCACTATTATATATGTATATGTACGCATTTATCTTTTCTATTGTTCTGCGGAAGGATTATGTTTTATACTCTTTGGTACACAAATATACAACAACAAAAGATTTAAAAACAACATAAACAGGTCTGTTCAAGTTCAAATACTTTCTGAACAATCCTATAAACGAGGAATAAATAATTCTGACATTATGAACAAATGTAGTTTAAAATTCTACTGGTATTCATCGTCACTACTTAGTAACATCGTTTTTTCATTATAATTTTGACTTATCGTTGCAACTCTTTGGCCTCCAGGCATGAATTTTCTTTGATTTCCAAGCGTTTTTGATGCAATGCAAGTCCCTGATCCTGGTGTCTGTGTTGATGGGTCATCAGGGTCGTAAGATGATACTCTAATACCACGTGAATTTTTACCTCCTTTAAGAGAATATTTCATTTTACTGTATAAAATGAGCTACAAGAAAAAAATGTAACAATATCATGCAATGATAATGTGAACCATTATTGTCTCACAATCAGAGGAAATTTTTTATAGTGTTTAAATGTATTAACACATTCCGCATGGTGTAAACCACAGTGCACACAACATAAAATATTTAAAAAATATTCGTAATAGCGGTAACTTTGTTAATATGCTATGAAATTAGATGTTATTTTCGAAACAAAATTTTATGATAAATAAATAAATTTGAACAGTTATCATGCTCATCATCTTTGACTACTGATCAACATTTTATAATGCAAAATAAGCCTTGAATGGAAAATAAAAAGGAAAGTTTTGTTCATATTCATGGTGTCCTACTTACAACACCAAAAGTGTACTACAGCATGTTGGAATAAGGGCTGTTAGAAGCACATGTGCTACACACAGAGAGAAATCAGATTAGAAATGTTATTAGAGCAATGCTCACTAAAGTAGCATTAACTAATGTTATTTACCACAGAAAATAGATATCCTCGTAGAATTATAAATAAAACTCAAATACAAAAACTGTTTGATGCCGCAAGTAGATATCTTTACCGCGTTAGTTAACAGTCAATTGTTAGAGGAGCAAAGGGCTGTCCTATGTCCCATTCATCATTTACATTTGGAAAAATTTTAATCCGATTTTTGCAATATTCGTTGTTTAAAAGGGATTTATTTCTCTGTTTGTTATCACTTAACACATTAAAACTGGTTATTTCCGTATAAAATAAAACCATCTAATTTTCTCGTTTCTGCATATAATTTATTGGTCTGTTTCTTTACTTCTGCAGCTGCATTTCCTGCATTTTCCTTATTTATATGGTGGGGTTACAGTTGCCAAGAGTAAGTGAGCAGTTTCCTGAAATTTCCTGAAAAGCAAGAAGAAGAGTGCCGAAAAACCAATTTGAAAACGTACACACCCCGCGCTTTGCCATCAACAGATGACAGACAATAAGTAAATAGTAGGAAAAATTCTTAACTTTCCTGCAGGAGGGAAAGCGGTGAGGTCAGCACAAATCAGCAGTTAAGTTAGGTAAAAAAGCAGACCTACTGATTGCTTGATAAATTATAAAGAGAATAAAACTATTATTTGTAACCACTTCTCCTTCCAAAATTGTTCTCTTGAACGGTTCTAATTCTAACGTTCATAATATAATAAAGAACCAATAATCCACTATTGACTTTTAATTTTAACAATGAACAGTCCTATGTTCATTTTCCGTGAGCCATTATGAGTGCTCGCGAGCCTATCGTGTGCGCACACGAGCGAGTCTTTCTACATCTAGCGCGGCTCGCTTACGAGCGCGAGCTTTATCCTAAAATTTTATCGCTCGCGCACATGGATGTGCCTTTGCTTTCACAGGCATGCGCTCTTGGCTCGTGAGCGAGAGCGTTTGTTTTTGTGACAGTGTTTAGCGCTCGCTCGTTAGCGTGCGTGTTCGTACCCTGCTATGGGCCGATTCCAATCCAAGTCTTCGCCTTCATCTTCGTCTCGTTATAACAATTTGTGATGTCAGACCGATGCATCAGCAAGCTCCTTCCCATTGGTTTGCTTTGCTTGATTTTCCACATTTCATTCATCTTCTCATGGTTAGGACTAATGTGCCTATTAGGCAGGAATTGCTAGAAATTACACATTATTTTTGTTTCGAATCGTTTGATTTTAATTGTAAAAGCTATTAGCTTATGGTAAATCAAAAATGATACAAAAGAATACGTGTTTTCTTAAATAAAAGCTATCCATAATTTGCATGAAGCCAAAGTCGATTCAAAAAAACAAAAAAGCAAAATTCCTCTAGAAAAACGGGACGCCCCTGAGTAAGGCAGAATACAATACTTAAGTAAGTATCGAATATATAATTTTGACATCATAAGCATTCTTGGGGGTCATGGTCTGTCTGTAATTTTTTAAATTGTCTCGACATTTTTACATTTCTTTCCACTGTTATCCTAATCAATCATTTATAACGAAAATGGATATGATATAGATAGAACAATCAGAAAGCAAAACGTAAATCTTGCACGATCTTAACTTCATTGCAGAGAAATTTTTCTATTACTTTCATTGGAAAATCCACAGTCGTTACGAGATAGTAATAAATAACGATGCGTGATTTAGAAAAAAGGTAAAAGATTTGTATTAACTAAATAATTCTTTAGAAAATTCTCAACGTTGAATTGTGATTTTATGTGCTAATGTACACTTTAGGTGTTTATTAAATAAACTTCTTTTATGATAGAAAACTAAAATGATATGGAGTGAAGTATTATATAATGGGCAATGATTTTTTTTGTAAAAGTGCGGCAAATAAACCCTATGGAAAGCAAATTCTTTTGCATTCATGCTCAGTGTCCATACAATAAATATCTGAATGAGTTAATAGGCAAAGCTTTCAGTTATTATAACTAAATTGTATTCTAGGTTTATTTAATAAAAAAACAAAAAATTATCACATTACGAATTCTATAATTATTAGAAGTAAATGTCGCATTAATTATAAATACTTAAAGAAGATAATTTACAATTTCTCATGCTTGAACTTAAACAACATTAAATCCATATTTAAGTGATAACTGGACAAAATGCAAAATTATTTCAATATTTTGTTTTATATATTAAACGACAACGAAAATTGTACATAAGTCTAGGAATTCTAAAAACAATTTGTTTAGTACAACTCATAGGCTGTTTATACGTGAACTCTTAAAGCTTGTAGTATTTTCGTTATTGCATAATTTCACTCAATTCCACGTATAGCTGTACATTAAATTTTTAACGTCCGTGCAACTTCTAGAAAGGTAATTTGAGCAACTTACATCAGACTCACCTTAAGCGTAACTTCAATCCATAAATATAAATAAAGCAATTTTTACTCTAATAAATTTAAGACTTAATCTTAGAATTTATGTCAATCAAAACTCAAAGTAAAATTAATTTCAAATAAAAAATGTTGTTGTATTTTAAAATCCGATTTTTTGTCTGTTAGTCCTAATCTAAAAGATAGGCAATCAAAGCAGTAATATAGCGTCCTTGTTTAATTTAAAGCTTCTCATATCGCTGAGATGATGTAACCTCTGAAAAACAAATTTTTATTCAATCAAATGGTTAACGCCTTTCTTCCAATTTTCGTAAAATTAACCAGCACCAAAGTGTAATGTGACGGCTTATTCTCTACTCCTAGCTTATTTTGAATGCCTGCCACCGAAAAGTGTTAAAAGCTTTTTAATTTTTGTAGTGTTTAAGCTGATATTTGCAATCGATGCAACCTTCTTTGAATTAGCAATGTGTGGGTACTAATACTATTAAGAGCAAATTCCACACTACTAAAAGTGCATATATAAAAGACAAATTTGCATATTTAAATTGAGTTAGTTGGGTTATTACAAAAATTTATGTATATAATGTAAATTAAACTTTTTTATTTCGTTATAGCCTAAATTTTCAAGACTAACAGGTAATCTAGATAATAAACAACAGCATGGGTAATGAGGTCAGAATACAATTCCTAGATATTAAAATAACGAGAATGTGAAACCTGGTCACATTTTATGTGAATAATAGTCGTTTCGGCATTTCAGCTTTAAATAATTTTGGTTCTAGCCAAAAAAGAAAAATCGAATGAAAAATCCAATCCTTGCACATCGCGGCCGTTCGAGAATTCAAACTCTGCAGTCACCTGCACGTGTAATTATCTATGAAGAAATTTCTCAAAAATAATGATAATATTTAACAGAGAGTACTCCTTCTACATAGATTTTGATTTCATTATTAGAAAAACAATTCTCCATATACGTTAACTACACACGTAGAAATTGCAGTCGACTGCAGAAACTGAATTCTCGAACAGGGCTACCCACTGCATATAATAAATCTAACTATACTAGCTACGTTGCAACATTATATGCATTTTACTCAATTATCATTCTTACCAAACCCAACGCGATTCACGGTATAAATCCTATGAAATGACACTTAATCGGCTTAAAATGTGTCATGAAAGCAATAAGACAGATGAGAGGATGATTAGAATCGGACGTCAAAGTCAAAAAGAAAAACAGAAAGAGGGTTGTGCACACAAAGAGACGATAATAATCGATTGTTTGAAGCAAACATTGGTAGCCGTCAATGGCACTTCGGCACAAGCAAATGATAAAATGAGAAAAACAAAGAGATCAAATGAGCGATAAATCAAAGCAATGTGTTACCGTTTTATTATTACTCTTTTTATAATAATTCTCTTCTTTCAATTAAAACAATTTCTTTGAGTTTACGAAAAGGATTTCAATAAAATCCGAGTAATAATTGAGATTACAAAGAATTCAATATCAGTGGAATTCACCAAACGGCAACAATTTTCCTAATTTGCTTTGATTTCTTTATCATTTAAGTGAAAACCTCTCAAAATTTTCTGACTATATTTTGGAAACTAAGAAAGAATCTGAGTAAGATGTACTTATTATGGAGAAACATGAAAGTAAAGGAAACAGATACCCTCATAAGCGCTGTACTGACATTAATTCTGGGACAAGATATAGGAAACAACGCGATAGTTGAGAACCAAAATACTTATCGTGATTTCAAACCGGATGCTGTATGTAACTAAGCGCATGTGTTCACCTTTAACCTCGATAGCGATAGAGGAGAAGTTGCTATTGCACAGCAGATAATTTCCGAACACATACATTCCCTAGGATTGTAAATACATCTCATAAATAAACTGAGTGCGACTGGTCTAGCCACACTACCAACTTCCCATTTGTTTTTAAAAGTTTAATTGTTATAAAAAAAAACCGTCAGTTAAAATTTTCTGCAAACCTAATCAATCAGGTGTTCCTTATGCAATTATGCGTCGAATGAAATTGGTCTGGAGTCGATATCATTTTTTGTTATCGAGATATTCGAGACAAAAAGAAAGCTCACGAACGTACGTACATATGCACACACAGACATCTCTCTACAAACGATGGATTCAGACTCAAGGGACCTCGAAACGTGGAGATATGCCAAAATTTTTAATTTGAAAAGTCGGACCCATTACAATAACTTCCAAATGGGAGGTTAATAAACTTTATGGATAAAAAATGACGGACCACTTGAATGCATACTCCGTGCTCCTGGTACGTTACGAAAAGTTTTTGAAAAAAATAAATAATAATTAGACATGACAAATTTATGTATAATAACATCGTCAGAAAACCAGACACGTTAATACAGCTAACCTGTATTACTGTCCAAGTAGTAACAGAAAGACTTTTCAGCTCCCAACACAGGCAGTGAACGACTTTCTGCCCAGTGTCGCCTCGCCCAAGAGCGGTTGATTGGGATTTGCTTACTGCTTGCAGCACAGAGCGAGAAAGACGGATGCTATCCAGCGAGGGATCGCTGGGCAGAAATTCGAAACGAAGTGTTTACTGTCTGGAGCTGACCAGGTTTTCTGTTATTATTTGGGCGATGCTTCTACTTTAAAACCTGCTCCACAGCTGAAAGCGAATTCTTCGCATTTGACAAGTTATAAGCTATCAAAAACAGGAGAAACGATTACGGTACAATCAACAATTAGCCGTATTGAATAGTGCAATCAGGGAACAGCGGAAAGCTTTAGCTAATAGGAAGCGAAAAATGAGAAATTAAGATATTGATTTGGAAGATTCTTAGTTACTCGCTTTATTTTCCAAATGTAGCGCATTCCAATTACTACTTGCAGGGTTTATAATTTCTTGAACAACACAACTTTTACAAATAATGAGTGTTAACGAGTAATTTTTCATAGATGGGAACTATGAACTACCTATCAGAGGGCAAATCGTCGTAAGTCATCATTTAATTATAGACTGTTATTTAAATAAAGGTCTTTTAATCCATATTTACTTTTTCTCTAAAAACCGAACAGGATTTTCTGATAGGTCCAATATTAGTATATTAATTTCATTTTCGTTTCATCCTTCACGGCACTGAATGAGCATTACATCATTTAGTGGATGAGACGAAAGTACAAATATTACATATATAGACGATAGGAAAATATCGCAATATACGAGATTCTGAATTGTAACTAAATTTCTAGCTTTTAAAGGACTCACAGGTGAAATCGAGTGCATTCAATGAACTTTTTCACGAACATTTGCGGACTATGCTATCAAACAAAGCTGAAACTAATATTTCTATTATCAGTAACTGTAAAACGAAAACCCTATATTCTATGAAATACTAATCTCAAATTAAAGAACGTATATTATTTGTGGAAATGTAGAATACCCTCGTGAGACACACCCTGCTCCCATGGTAAGGAACACAAATACTAGGCACAAATATTACTTATGTCGAATTTCATTTTTTTCCAAGAGTGGAATGCCAGTGTTTTATATTCGCAGTTAGCATTCAATTATCATGAGCCGACTTAAATCTGTCACATCATTTTGCTTGTCTTAGTTCTCTACAGAAGATTTCTTCAGTACGAAATATTCCACGAAAATTGCATTTTCTTCCGTGCACTTTATTGTGCAAAAAATTCAAAACACTCCACTCTTGGAATCATTAGAACAGGATATAATGTATTAGAGACAAAAAACATATTAATAAAATAAATGGTGAATTAAAAGATATTTGGTTATTTCAAGCCACAAATGTTTAGATATTATAAAAATGGTACTATGTAGCATTAATTAAAAAACTGCAATTTATTATTAAAAACTGTTAGAAGTGAAAATAATTAAATTTTTTGTGATAAAATGCGAGTTTTCCAAAATAACTTTAGATACCATGAGAATGTATAATTTCGGACACTGGAGGGACTTAGGAAAAAACTTAAATTTCCAATAAAATGAAATGCAAGGTCGTATTGTACACTAATGAACATAGACTTGAATGTTTTTTTTGTGTAGTGCGTGCTTCCTACTCACTATACATTTTTCCCCTCAATTATGAAAAGGTCTAGAACCTCATCAAATAGGGAATTCTCCTGAGTGTTTTTTATCGCCTACAGAAATTTGGGTCATGGTATCATCTTAACTACGAACCACAAGTTGTAAGTAATTCTTTCGTGCTATTTAATAGTAGTAAATAAAGGACACTGAAAGAATTGTTTTTAAATTTGAATTTTTAGAAGTGTTTGAGAATTGTTTTGAAGAAGTAATTTCGGACAAGAATTTAGGTGTTTATTAGAAATGTCGGGAGCATATAAGCCAAAATCTAACCCAAAAAATTAGATAATATTGATGCTTGGTCGTTGGCTGAAGCTTTGGAGTACTTTGAAACAAAGAAAATGTCCGTTAAGAAGCTGCAAAGAAGTTTTGTATTGCTAAAGGTTCATGCACGCCGGAGCATGGATGGTAGCTGTGCTGGCCAGGTTGTTGCTATTGTGCTGCTGGAAATACAACCACAAATGCACAGTAAGTACATCCCACCAGAGACCATCCATGAAAGGTTGTATGGGAGTCCGTCATTATTGAGGATAAAACCATGAAACTTTGTATTTAGGAGCGTGATAAGAAATAAATAAACTTTTTTTCAAGCGTTTTTGAAATTTCGACCTACATGGGGGTGAAATAGGGGATGAAAGTTTGTATGGAAGTCCAAACAAATCTATCTATGCTTACTATATTTATCGGAGAGATATACATGTTGAGGAAATGCACCCGAGACATGTGTGGAAAAACGGAATACTTAAACATTTGTCGGCTAAAACAGACGAGTGTGCTATGCTTCTGATATGCCTCGCAAACGCAAATCTAATCTAGCGCGTAGTTCTAGCAGAGCTCGAAGGAGGAAAAAACAAAAAGCGTAGTTTATAAAAATGTGTTAAAATATTTAGAGTAAATCACCGCAGTTTACAGTTAGTTTGTATTTATATTATTTGCAACATTAGTATCCTAAAAATAAAAAGGCTGCCCAAAATAACTATTCCAAGCGGACGAAGTCGCTAGCAAAGGCTAGTAACAAAATATTTACACCTCAGTGATTTACTAGCCAAAAATGACGAAAAATTAAATCGATAAAAAAAGAAATAAAATGTAATTGCTTGTGCCATATGCAAAAAAGCTAAAACGATAACAATTGGATCAGTTATAAAGTTTATAATGGCTGGCTGAGTCAATTTCAGGAGTTTTCCTTAATCTGTGTAGATTTGTTTTCACTTTAATGTTAATGCAAAAAAACTGTAGGTAACAGAAATTTGCCCAAATTTCTTGAAGCTAGTTTGCATGAGCATAAATCTATTGTCATAGGTACGTATTTGAATTTCATTTTTACATTGATTCCGGCTTAAAAGTTGAAAAAACGGGCAATATTCGTCTAGCTTATTTTATACCTTTGTATAAATTTTAGACTACTTACTGTAAATACGAAAAAACTATGAAGAAAATCTTTACAAGCAGGGTTTTGAATTCTTTAGATATGTTCGTTGTTGAATTATTCAAAATGTAACCAATAATTTTCTGATTATGAAATTCTAAAATAAATTCTCTCACATTTAAAAAAAATATATACAAAATGTAATTGCATGTAAGAACTAATTTGCAAAAAGCGTCAGACATTTAACATGCACCACAACCAAGCGCAAGCAACATTTCAATAAAACGTTTAAAAACAATAAATATCTGGTGTACCAACGCAGAAACAATTACAATCTGCATGCAACTAGCATTAAATAAAAACATTACCTGAGCTGTACTGAGTATATTGTTGATATTGTGGATGGAAATTATGAATGGCATCTGTCATTATGTCCTTAGGATTCATGGTTTCCTATTAAATATAGTAGTTATTTTAGGAATGAAATACTTTTCTATGAGTTTCGGTAAGCAAACCTTTAAACTGCTTGAAATCGATTGCATCGTTACAGATCTGCCATGAGCATCCCCAATACAGCTTCGCGAATAGATCTTAAAAGCACGATTAAAGACTCAACGAAATATATTTTCAATAGATATATTACCTGGTACGGAAAAGCATATCTTAGTGCAATAGCCGCAAAAAGCATTTCAATACATATGAAGAAATTCTGATAACCAGCGGATACTGTACCAGCTGAGGTAGTAGAGCCACTACTATCAACAATTGGTGAAATTACTTGGGCTTTTTCTAATATAGCTAAGCCAACACCTGGAAATTTTGTGAGTTTTATTTACTTTTTCAACTATAGAAAATTTCAATTACCTTGCCAAAATGACAAGAAAATTACAGATTTTATAGTGCAAAACTTCAGCACAGGCTCGAAAGGAGTTAAAAGGTCCTTGGTTGCAAAATAGAATAAGTAAAGTCCGTACAGAGCAAGTGACACAGATATATTGTAAATAACTGTTATGTAAATGTATCCACCATCAGCACTGAAAAGACTCTAAATAAAATTTGTCGTTTTTGAGCAAACGATCTATTTACATACCTCCAATCGCCATCATGGTAATGGTTAAAAGCTTGTAAAAATATTATTATAAATGCCATCAGCGGCTTCACTAAGCAAAATTGTAAAGTGGCCTGCTTGCAAAAACGCAAAAATCCAATAGTATAAGTTTTCCCTAAAAGGTTATTATTACATATTTAAGTGCCTTCTGCCCTAGTGGTTAAAGTTTCATTATACCTGTAAGGCAGCAAGTACCATATAGGCAAGATGATTTAATGGGTTTTCCCCTTATTTCTGACATTATATTCCCTTCACCACCAAGGTATTCGTAACATAATGATAAGAAATTGTAAATAACAAAGGCTGAAAAGGTACATTTGATTTTAGTGCGATAAACTTACACAAAAGCATACCTTCGTAACAATCTCTTACTGTAAAAAAGTAAACATATACACTTTCTGAGTTAAAGAAAAGTAAGCTTATCCATGAGTAGGTAGCATATATGGGGACAATAAAAAGAATTCTAACTATCCATCTTTGCTCCTGAGGATTAGTGTACCACCTTAAATGTTGGTAGATCTGAAACATGTCATGACAAATTAGTAACCAGTTGTATTTGTATAATGTAACGAACCTGTTGACATGTGAGAAATAAAGCTACCCAAACAAATGCACCAGCTATACCTTGCGCTGTTTTTGTTTGTAAAAATATACCGTCACCAACATGGCTAAAACTTAAAGGATCCATAGCTGGAGCTATCCGTGAGGCGGCGGTGACTTGCACTTCATAATTGTGTTTAGGTGTTGTAGCGTTGAGTGCATCGTTAGAAGCTTCTGTCGGTGAGCTCATTCTGCAAAAAATAATAATAAATAAATAAATTTGCTTATAACAATTTAGAGAACATATTCAGCCTTTTTATACAGAATTTTAGAGGTTTTAGTTCAGAAATTACAGATAAAAATAAATGAGAGAGCTTCAAAATATTAAAAGTTGATTCTATCTTCAATACCAATGTGGATATATAAGTAAAAAATACTTAATATATTCGTTGTAAAAGGACTCGAAATATTTCTTAAATTGTTCTGACGTAACCGTCTTCTGACTTGTAATACATTAATGCGTTGTGCTTTACAGGGAAATAAGTTGCAAAAATAGCTAACATCTGCTTTGGAAAATCATTTGTTTACCGAAAAGAAATGACACGACAATTTCAAACACATGTCTGTATCAGCAGCTGTGTTCCTTCTCAAGTAAGTTAAACAATTAATGAAACTGTTATCTTACTGGGTTAGTAATTTTTTTAATGCATAGATTTTAACTTCTATAGATGATAAAATTTTCTTTAATTTTATTTTGAATAGCACATTTCTTTCAACGCGAAATTATGCTTAATCTACTAATCTATATATTAATTATGCAAAGAAAGCTCCCGGTTCCGTATTTCAGCCACTTTTTTTATATGGAGTTTCATCGAGCTTTCCTTAAAATTTTATAATGGCAACACTGATCCGCATCAGTTCGGGGTTGTGTTCATTACTTTGGGGTTGCGTTCCTGAGTAACTTTGGTGTTAAGTTGAGTGCTTGCCACCGATAAGTATGCAATACATGGATTTATTGGAACTTTTTCATTATTCTGCAAGGTAAAATATTTTGCAGGTGTCTTTTTACGGCTTGCTTGCATGGGAGGATTAGGCCTACAGGGGACACCACACCTCTGAAAAAACGCGCTTTGAAATTTAAGGTGTAAATTGAGGGAACATATAAAAACGTTATGTCACTCATATACCTTCAATTTGTGCAACTGCACAGAGACCTCCTAGTACTAAATTATTTTATAATACAACCCTCGTATAAAGTATTCTTGCTAGCCCAATTTCGCAGTAGTACATATATGCAATACCAATACAATCCTCAATACCAATTAATTTTAACACATGGATGGCATTGGAAATTTATTAATTACGCTTTGGTACATTATTCTTTCACCGATTCATTGAAGAAAACGTAAGGGTAAAAATAAGATTTAGATTAAATATTCAACCTTCATTGCCATTCTAATTTCTTCCGTTGTTCTGATATGCATCCAAAAGCTTTCGCTCAAAATTAAGAAACAAACACACACTCTGTCATTAACATTCTCTGTTACCTTACTCTTTGAATTACCGTGTCATTGATGCTTACAGCTGCTACTGTATTCTGTACCTACTGTTTCCTACTGGGATGGAGCGCACATAGAGCAATTACCGTAGTTTTATTTTTAAAGCAGTTAATTTTCACAGATTTTTGGGATAACGCTTTGTGAAATAAATTTCTTCTAGTCGACATTTAAAAAAAAAAAAAAAACCAACACTCATGCCGTGCTGATGAGATCGCATAGCCCTCTGATCGAAACACACACACTTTTCGGAATTGCTATTATTTTAACTGCCAACGTGTTTCTTCATGGTGATATCTTCAGGGCTCTCGCTGTTGGCTCACACCTCCCTGCATTAACGCGGCAGATACAATCCTCCAATAAACCTGTAGGCCTACTGAGATACAAGTGAACATTGTCTGCATAGAAATGAATTGACGCATCTGAACTTACATCTGGCAGAACGTTAATATATAAACTAAATAGAATTGGTCCAAGTATAGACCCCTAAGGTGTGCTAAAGTCTGTAGGTTCGAAAGCACACCTCGCACGCTAACCACATGAGGTAGTCATTGATAAGTCTAAGAGCTGACGACGAGAATGAAACTCCGGCTCACAACCCTTTTAATAGATTAGTATGATTAATAGAATAAAAGGCCTTGCTGAAATCAAGTAATACAAGTATAGTAAGTAAGTGCAGTAGGACGAAACGTGTTTTTACACACTATGTGCAGGAAAGGTGTTAATACTATTCTCGCCGACTAAAGTCTAAAAGCGGATCCGCATACCTACGTCGAAAATAGGTTTGGATAATTCATATTCCAAGATATTCAAAGGACTCCATAAATTCAAAAAAACTTATATTAACAGCAACATATACTGCAACCAGCTAACGTATACAAAAATGTCTCAATTATAAAATTTTCGTTTTTCACATTCACAAAGCTCGTTTTGAATTTTATCAAATCAGTATTGAAATTAAGAAAGTCAATTTAAACTGAAAAAGTCAATTCTAGAACAGATGGAATAAGTTTTGAATTTGGAAATGATAATTTTGATTTTGAAATTGAAATATTATACAGGATATTCATCTTAAAATTTACGGGCCCTGTTATTTATCTATATTTGATCATTATTTGAGGAAATCGGCCAGATACGTCAACAGTATCATTGAGGAGGAAAACCTTTTCGGTATTCAAAAAATTATCACGGTGTTATAAGAGCGACTAACCAAGAAAAGCTTTGAATATTTGTTCTCAATTTAAATACTCAAACCAGATTTACTCGGTAACGGAGCACTCAATTTTAAAACGCTAGCCAATGAAATATAGAGACTGAAAAGCTGTCAAAAACTAGATATAACTCGATCCCTGTCCAATTTCAGGGAGTGACTCTAGGGGATGGAGTTGTAGGGCTGTTCACATTTGGCTGCTTCGGAGTTTCGAAGATTTTAGAGCTGAATTCAATATATCAAATCGCCGAGATACGTGAATAATATTATTGAAGGGAAACAAGTTTTGTTTAAAAAGTAACAACCTCTTTCAACACTCAAGATATATGTGAGTGAGGAAATATGAGCAAAATATAAAATACTTTTTCCGAAATGGGTAAACAATTACGTTTCTTTATCTTTGTTTTTTTTACACACACGTTCACTCATTTCTATATTGGACGTACCCCATCCTAACAAAAATGATGGTTGTTGAAAACATGGCCAAATCTGAGCCTGCAGATGGTGAAAATCGTGGCTTCAGGGAGTTTCTTATTCTAAAACCAAAGATCAAAGTTGAATACAAGAAGGAGCGAGTGTAGGAGTAAAGTTGTCCCATTTGCTTTAACATGACTCAACAAGGCTTTAAGTGAGGGGATTATCTGCTAGGCGTATACCGGGGGGATATTGTCTGCCGGAGGAGGAGATATTGATGAGATATTTCACTCAATAACTAAGCACTGTGAGTAAGAGAATAACTTCAAGGATTGATGAGGGCTAACAGCATGAAAAATTAACAAGAGGAGGTTGAAAAATCTTGAATTTTCCTGCAGGAGGGGAAGGTAGGACATCAGTAAGAATTAAATGTAAAATCAAGTTAGGGAACGACTTTCTGCAGTTTCCTGATCAGGAATTATAATTCCTGCAAGTAAGAGAACAGACCTATGAAATGAAGAGAGGGTCTGATAAGACCCTAGTAAGTATTTAGAAAAACTTGAGGGCCGAACACCCAATGAACACCGCATAGGCACATGGTCTATAGACGTGTTTTGTCTCTTTTTGGTTTATGATCAAGGAGAAAACTCAAATATCTGACTTTTTTGATTTGAGAAGTGTCAAGGGGAAAGGAAATTCAAACTTCTTACTATAGAATTCTTAATACATAGTTAGCATGGACAAACTCTTTAATTAGGTTTGGCTAAATCGTTCCTCAAATACGGTGTGATTATTTTCAATTATTCTTAATTTTTTAATACTGTGGTTGCTAGTAATTTTAAGAATAATAAAAATGAAACATAGATAATCAAAAAACGGACTAATGTGGTGCTATTGTTTTGGAAAAGTTTTTGATCTAATTGATAAATATATACTGATCGAAATCATAAATTTGATTTGGATCTTCAATTATCCTGCTAAGTTTTAGCACCCTTGAGCCATGCCATACATCAATATTTATGCCTCTGTATTTAAAATGTTCAGGGATGCATTTTTAAAATGCATTTTTTGAATATTGATGTATGGCATGGCTCAAGGGTGCTAAAACTTAGCAGGATAATTGAAGATCCAAATCAAATTTATGATTTCGATCAGTATATATTTATCATATTGAATTTTATTGTAATATTAGAAGATTCTGTACTTTAAATGGATATAATAAACTGGAAAATATTTACTGTCACAAAATTGGATATGATTATCATGTGTTCCTTCATAGAAAAGAATTCCACAATTTTCAAGATGTTCAGAAGGCAGTGATAGACTTCTTAGCTTCAAAGGATAGGGTTCGGGATAAAAGACCTAGTTAGTAGATGGAGGAAGGTCATAGAAAACAGGGGCGGATATATCATTAATTTTCTTCCCTAGATTAAATATATAAAATTGATGTTGAATTGGATGTTGAAAACACTTA
>QYTT01093950.1:20178-33127 GCA_006980735.1 Dasypogon diadema | reverse complement strand
TATCTGGTTCAACCTATGAGTTCTGGGTCCATTTTCTGCCTTTTTCAAGAGTAAGAGGGAGGGTCTAGGAGGAAATTTTATCTCTTCAAAGTTGACTTGAACCACCTTCCGTCGTGTTTGCTAGTGTAGTAACTTGTTATTTGGTTTCAACATTCGATAATCAAGAATAGACATCTATTGGTAATTCTTCCTTCGCTCATTTTGGTTGTCCAAGGGGGGACGAATTCAGGGGATCCCCAGTAGTGTCTAGGGCTATAGGGATCACTTCCACCATTGGTAAATTGCGAAGTGAAAAAAAAAGTTTGTCCGAGGTAATCGCGTGGGGTGTGAAATCAAAGCTGGTGTAATCGACATCTCAAAAATAACATATATTGTCTTGTTCCAACTTTCTTTGATAAAATTTTCAAAAAAGGACTAAGAATTTCTGTTTCAGGTCATGTTTTATGAAAATAATAATTACTAAAATCTGAAAGAAAGCCAATAAGGTCTACTTTGAACGAAAATTATTACCATCATATTACAGCAAATAACTTCAGAATTAATAGAGAAAAGTTGAAAGGAAAACTTTATTTAGTGCACGGGGGTTGCAGGGGCAGCAGCTGCGACACAATTTCATTGTACGGAACGCTAATGACCCAAGTACGATTTGCGTTTGGCCGATATTTTTTGAATTGCCTTGTCATCTTTTAATACAATTTTTTACCACCTAATGGGAGTTCTAAGACTCTCATTGTCATAAGTCATTGAGACCGTATTTTCCTCTATCTGATTGAATATTATAAATTTAAGCCAAACCCTTTGTATAAAAAGTGATAACGCCCACTCCCTGTGGTTCCATGAGAAATTATTGGAAGCTTGAACTATTTACTCACTGACCTAGTCCGGTTCACACCACAAGAAAACCAGTGTTCATACATTTTTCGGTACCTTAGCCTTCAGAAACCTTTTTGGTCCGATAATCTATGAGTATAAATTGATAAGCCTTGAGGAACTATATTTCTGCAAACTTTTCAACCTTAGATACTTTCTTTTGTAATTCTCTACAAAGTTCACAAACTCAAGTCACGTTCCAAAGGGCCTTCATAAATTTTCCATCCTGTAACAAAATGTGAGATTTCTTTTCTTAAATTTTTCAGTACAAAAGATTTTTCTTAATATTCTTTAGCCTTGGCATTTATGGTGGGCGATAAGTCATTGAAATAGTGCACATGGATGGAGCAATTTTATCACCGGCCACTGTAAAAGGTCGAATTTTTCCTTGTAGAACTTTTCAACTTTTCCAATTCACTTCGGACTGGGAGATAAAAATAGCTCCGCCATGATTTATACTTTTTCGTTTGTATCAGTTACAGTCCAGTGAGGCTAGTTCAGTCAACCTTTCGATCACTGCTCCCCCCGCTGATATTATATTCAGTGAAATTATAGACAGCGGCAAATTGTTATATCACTAGCCGCCCCCACACAACAAGTGGAAAAATTGATTCAATACAAAATTGATGACTGCAAGGAAACGAATATAAACACGAAAATTTTTGATATTCGTTGGAAAACTTCAGAAATAAATTTATTGGACGTGCCTTGAGAAAATGAAATGTGAGCTTTCGTGCAGTAAATAAAGTAAATTTCTGGGAAATTTGAATATTTCTCACTGACGGGAGTGATTTATTGGGGAGAAACATTCCAAGTACTTGAGGGTCGTTTTATTTTCTGAGTAACCTGAGTGGAACTTGAAAAAAGTATTAAGTTCCAAAGACTCCCACCTTGTCGCTGGTTGAGGTAATCAATGCTTTTGGAATTGTCGAAAAATATTCACACACCTACGTCATGCCGTCTACCTCAATATCTAATCTCGTTCGGTCGAGCTGTAAGAATAAATGGCAGTTTGTTGAATGAATCATTTTTCGCACGACGACGTTTCCATCAGCATTTTCTAGCACACTTTGAAGCCTACAGGGGTAAACAATTTTGTCACGCTGCATTAATAGACACACGCTAAGAAGCTTAGAGCATCCGCGTGGAGCCTCTGTGCAAGAAGCACGTAATCACCTTCGTGTCACTTTGCATCTTTTAAACTTGGCAGCACTTATATCTCTGTCGCCGATACTTCTTCATCTTAATTGAAGTTTCCATCACTGCTTATAAAAAGGCCTAAAAGATGAGCTGGAACGGTGCAATCAAAGCGTAAAATTAGACATTTGAGACGAAGACAATCGACTGGAGAGCGTCTGAGCTCGAACCCATCAGCGTCAATTTGGAGACCGTTCAGATATTTTAATAGGATAAAATTAGGCCTCGGGTAAAACAGGAATTCTGCGGTGAAATTCGTGACATTGTCAAAGGGCAGTCATCGGCCTAAACAAGCCTTTTACTTGCGATTTCTATCTTTAGAAAAAACGACGTTTGGCCAGTCTCAATTGGGGTCAATTGACACGGTCACCATCACCAGCGATACTGCCCGGGGGCTGAAACATGGTAAAGTGGGAAGTGAAGTGCAATGAGAGTACTCTTTCTTGTTTGATATCATACTGACCTCGATTAGCTAAATTTATAGTGCCACTATAGCTTAGGTTATGCCACACATTACATGGTGATAGCGATAAACTGAGACCACTCCAGCACTTAATTCGCCCATAATAGAGCAGTTCTGCAGCTTATCAGCTATTGTTGACTTTTTTCCTGTCAGCTTACACAAATATTACGTGCTGGATTGGATTACACATGTGGCATGGAAATTATTTCTACTCGTACTAGCCGGCGAGCTAGCGATAAACTTTCGGGGAAAGTAGGTATCTGACTTGGGTTGTTTAACAAATGTCATTACATTAGAATTTTTTTAGCGAGAAGATTTTTGCTTCGGCTTTCATTAATCCACATTTTGTGGTTTTCAAATTCTGCTCTCAAGGCGCACCCTCTCGTATACAAGACATTCGGTGTGGTATGTCACAGGAATTCGAAATTTACTGATGTGATCATCCTGTTTACACGCCCTTTTTAGACGGTGTCATCATGTGAGGAGGATAGGCTTTGTTTCCAGAAATTTGTTCTTTATGCTTGCTTAAGTATGAACACAAAAATTTATATGGATAATGTCAAAAGGGTTAGGGATTTGGGCATTTAGAAAGGTTTTATGATACCGGAGTAAGCAGGTGTAGGAAGCCAACGAATAATTGAATAGAAATTCGTCTCTGATAATGGAACTTCTGCGTTAGTTTTTACGAGTGTTCCAGTAATTGGGACTCTATCAATTTATAACTAGTTCCTAATTTCTCCCAATGCTCTCATTTTCAATCAATACATTTATTCGAGTAGCCTTAATACCTTGGGGTGAGCTACCAGGTATTTGCAACCCACTCATTTATTCAATCCAAGTCTCTGCCACCTGGCAATTGGCTGTGGAGCTTTCAGCCTATCGGGGATGTCAATATATATTGACACGAAGTAATAAATATTATTAGATATCATCTACCAAGTAATAATAGGAGAACTAGTCAGCTGCTAAGGTAGGCAGTGAGCGCTTTTTCTCGACTTCCTGCCCAACGATTCCTCGCCTGAGAGCAATAGACTGTGAAGTGAAATGTGTAGCGAGGCATCGCTGGGCAGAAAGTCCAGAAAAAGCGTTCAATGTCTATCTTAGGAGCTGAACCGTTTTTCTGTTATTATTTGGACTATGGTAATAGTCCAAATTTCTATTGTGATTTTTGAAAGATTCATGACTTAAAAGGGAACTATTTTCCTGTTTACAGCCACTACAATTAAAATCGGCGGATATAGACTCACTGCAAAAGGCTAAAGTGTTTACTCTTAATTTCACCGGAACTTTGTACCTCTCATCTAGCATGTAATGAGGCTAAAGTGTTTACTCTTAATTTCACCGGAACTTTGCACCTCTCATCTAGCATGTAATGAGTAATGGGTAATGAATTTATTGAAATTCGGTACAACAAGACGTAAGTCATCCATGTATGCATACGAAAGGAGAATATAATTAAAGACATATAGTAAAGGTAAATAAAACCAAAAACAAGTATGAATTAATAAAATCAGAACTAAACAAAAGTAGATATAAAGATAACTAATAAAACCAACTATAAAAAAAGAGATAAAATAATGAGGAATAATGAAGCACAGGCTACGAGTCGAAGCACCACAGAATTATAGACCAAACACAAGCACACCCTTGAAGACCCCCGGAGATGATATAAGTTTGATATCATTATGTGAGCCATCCCATTCAAGTGACACCTGAACAAAGAAAGAGCGCGCGCCATACGTAGACTCATGTCTAGAAATTAGGATGGCAGGAGCAGGACGTACTGCATTGTCCGCATTAGAAAAGTCCAAAAAAAGCCTTTAAGCTCGTTGACAATGAGACGATTACTTCCACAATCGACTCCCTGGAGCAACGACGCATGCCTATCGCTCTTTTATCGCTATTATAACGGACAATGTTCTAATGTAATCTCTGGTGTAATTCCTTTTAATTTTATCCCAAAGCGTAATACCTGCTCATCGAGCCGTTTTCACCCTTTCGTCATCGTGACAAGACCTAGCAGAACAGTGAAGTTTCGAGAATCCTTCTTGAGCCGAACTATACGAATGTGGAACAGACCCTTCTGTCCAGCTTCATCCTCAACCTACCAATTTTTATTATATATTATATCTATATACGCCGAAGAATGCCACTAAAGAGGTCACGGTAGAAGAGATTATACAGAGTCAAACCACAATTTTCAGAAATAAACTCGTGCCTCCAAAAGCGTAAATGGAAAACAAGAAGTCAGAGAAATGGAGCACAGTTGACCAAAAGTTTCCCTAGGGTATCCTCAGTCACCCTAATCCTGTGCCCCTGCAATTGAATTATCTTTTTTTATGGTGTAGCCAAAGCTAAGGGTATACCCTATGGTGCTATAACACAGCTTTGACGAAATTCCCTACCTCCTTTGAATTAGGATGTCGAGTGAATTTGGCCTGTAGTCCTGGGTGAAAACAGAAGATGGTAATCTTTTCCACATTTTGCTCAAGAATTCACAGACTTTCACTCTTCTGTTCAATCCTGTCTCAAAGACGAAAGGGTGTCGAACCGTATTGATGCGCGGGTATTACGCGCAGGGATTGATCTACAAGCAATCAAAATAGAAATTTCTCCCGCTCGATTATTATCAGTGGAATTACCACGAGAGTCAGCAATTGATTCAGATGCGTACGCGAAATCAAGTCTACTGTCGTCAGCAAAGCTGTGAATTGGATTGAAAGTGAGAGATAAGAAATTATTAATTAAATGTAGGAAAATATTAGGAGGCAATACAGAACCTTGTGGTCCACCGGCATTGACATTATAAGAATTGGAGGTGTTACCGTCCAAAGTAACACAGATGGAATGGTCAGAAAGGAAACTTCCAATCCAAGTGAGAAGAGATTGTTTCAGACCAAATGCTGGAAGTTTGGTTAAAAGAACAGAGTGCCAGACCATGTTAAAGGCCTTCGAGATATCGAGCGCAACTACCCCCCGACTCGCCGAAATTACGGAGGCATTGATGTCAGCGTTCGGTAAGGAACGCCATCAAGTCATCAATCGAGCGCCTGGCACTAAAAACATATTGGCGATAGTGAATCAGGCACACAGGCGTGTATGGCAAAACTAAACTAATAGTGGGCTCGGGGGGTAAGGCTAATTTAATCGAAAGATGCAAGCAGTTAGCCTCGAGTCAATTAATACCGAGAATAAGCTAACGTCGCAAATTACCGAAGAAATTTCAGCTTCGAAACCACAATTCCTTTTACATCCCAAGGTCATTAAAAACTAACCTAACCCGACGAAGCATTATTGGGAAATGGTCTCCTCTCAAGAAACTCCAAATAATGGACTTCGGTTTCTTCACAGGGAAATCAATACAAAAATCAAAATCAGATGACATAAGTGATATTTATTTAACCAATGTGTACTTGTGCGGTCACAGGTCCTGTTAAAGATTGTATAAATTGCCGGGAAAAATATTTTACCTATCCCAAAAGATAGATTATGTGGTCTTTCTGTCGAACAACATAATTTCCTCCGAATCCATGTGCATTTTTATCTTTAACACATGCCCAGAGACTCTTAACGAATTACATGCTACATCTATAATTAATTACGTAATGAATTTAAATTACGTTCGTGCTCCAAAGTTTCGATACCTGAAGTTACAAAGTTATCGCTAAAAGTTCATAAGTTTTGCTTTCGACTTTGTCTAGTGTGGATCTAATGTGGGACTTGCAAGTCAATGCTTATACCTCGGTTCATTTGCTTCAGGATGGGAAAAATATATGTCTACATACTTCCGCAGAAGAACTCTCAAATCCAAAAAATTTCGGCTAAAATCAAAAAGAAATGTTACTATCTCTAGGTCATTCCTTATCTGCACTAACGAAATGGAATTGACCTGCATTTGAAACACCCCTCGTTTAAAAATAGTTGAAAACATATCAAGTTATGTAGCAGTTGTTGCCATACATCTGCACATACAAATATTGTTATCTGAACATAATTTGTATGCGAACCGCCATCGCTTCCTCATTAAAATTCTTTCTACATTTGCCTCGCATAAATCCAGGAGCATTTGATGTCACACTCAAATTGAAAATCAATGTCGGATCAACTTTAATTGCTTTCGCACAGATATGGTATCACTAAAAGACCGTAAATTAAAATAAATTGCTCGAGATTAATAACTCCCGATAGTAAATTGAAGTTGAATGCCCCCGACTCCATTCCTATTCCACAGCATTGTTGATTTTTCCTGAAACACATAAAAAGAAGTTTGCACTGAGGTTGGAACGTTCTCATGCTCATTCCACTGTCTGGATTGCTTTGTTTCACAAAGTTATTCATGTTTGCAAAGAAAAAATTAAAATCAATGCCGCCAAGGAATACGAACAACTCCAGATATTCAGCTGTTTGTCGCATACCTTCCCAATAGCACTCGAGGCAAAGTGAAATTCTCTATACGGGAGCAAAACCCAGCCACATCCTGTCCGGTCTGAGCTGGAAGCTATTAAAATTTTAATCACACTTGGGTTTCACTTTTCACCCTGGCGGGGTGAGCCCCTTAATCTCTGGGGCTCTGAAGTGCACTCTAGATTTGTCTTGCTTCTGCTCCAAGAAGTTGTTTACCTCTGCATAGTTTTGACATGACTGGATTTTGTGTTTAACTAACACTGTGCGGTTCTGTGTTTAGTACGTCCATGAAGGTGGGTGCCACAAGGTACTTGTTTCTGGCCACACTCTGTCTTCTGCAGGTTATTCTGCTTTTTCTGTGGTTTTCTTTCATTTCTATCACAGTTTACAGGTTATGCTTTTATCGTGTGCGGCTATGCGGATTCAATATATCTCCTGTCTTTAATTGTACCACACCGTCAACAAATCCAGTGGATGGAGTTTCTGGCCCGTCGGTGCGTTTGCATATAAACCTCCATTCAACCACCGTCTATAAATTGCACCTTGGCACACGTACACATGGCTGCAGACCCATTTTCAGTATCCGACCAGATGGTGCTGCTGGAACTGATACAAAATAGCTGATGGCTTCAAAAGTTCGAATGGAATAGTCTGTGGTTTTACATTTTGCCATTAGAATTTATTTTTATGAGAAATAGAAGACCTTGTTTGAGGTGTTAAATCGCATGTTTACCTGAACCGATGCTTTTCTAGCTCAGTTTGTTTACTGTGTCAATATTTGGAAAAGTTGAAAATTGAATCATGATTCATTTTTCATTAAAAATAAATTTATAGCGTTTTTGAATTTCTATACAAACGAAATTCTGATAAATGTTTCTTTTTCTTTCAGGTAAGTTGACGCTTCTCTTTTTCCATAGTATCATAAGGTAAGACTTAATTAGACGTTTTGGAAATGAACAACAAAAGTTCGGAGGTAAAATTTTTTTCCTTTTGTAGCGTTTTTTCACAGCAAATTTGAATTGCAAACTTCCGCTGAAATTCCGCAATCTGCATGTAAGCTTGAAACAAAAACAACAGGCTGCTTTTTAATTCGGTAACGAATGCAATGAGGCACAGTAAAGTGCAGTACTTTAACGTTAAGGTTGCACCAATCTTAGGGAAATGGACATTGGTCGTGTGAAAGCTGTTGATATCTCTATAGATGTAAACCAACTAAACAATATATTTGCTGCGTTATCAACATGAGCAATCTTCAATAATGTTAGGGCCTTTCAGATATCACTTTCTCAGTGAGATAACTGTGTCAAAATTCTGAGCAATTGTTTCAGTTCAACAAAAAATTCGGAAAACTTTAAAACTGCCGTAAGACGTAGTCCGAGACGATCCAAACAAACTTTGAAGCTCGGGACAAATCTCACCAGCGACATCCCCTAAAAAATTCAAAACAGCTAAGGCCTTTCCTAAGATCTGGTGTCCTTTTCCGGAAATCGAGAGATCGAATATGTTTTGTATGGTTCTGAAGTATAAATTCGAAGGGGAGAAAATATGATATGATAGCCTTACCCCGGGTCTACAATAGACATTTTTTTCTTGGTAAATATGATAATTCCTAGCATGATTGAGAAGCTAATATCAACGCAAATCGACTTTCATCAAGGTCTTATACTTACAATAGGGGTATTGGAGGCTCAAAAATTGTAGAAAGAGTGTGCCAAAAATTCTGCAGAAGTTTATTTTGGGAATGATGGAAAAATTTAAGTTACGCTGGTGGCCGAGTGTGCTGAGGCACACGTCTGCAGATTTTCTCCTTTGTTGGCTTGGGTTCAAATCCTGCACAGGGTGTGGCGATATACCGATGGGTACCAGTGGTTGAGGCAGTTCTACTGACGATAATTGTACTTGCGAAGCTGCTGGGATGTCGTAGGATAATTTTATGCTCTCTTGCAACATTTGTCAGGTTAAAATTTCCCAATCTTCACTTACCTGATTTCCCTCCGCCTAAGCTGTTCTGTATGCATCATAGGGTTGTCCCCTGAGCCTACGCAATAACGTAAAAATAATCAAGCGTGGAGAATTTTTGAGCACATTTTGCAAAATGTTATTTTCCAAGGGTAAATTTCGCACGGCCTTTTAATTTCTACACTACTCATTTGAGATTATTTTATCATGCAGATTTGATTTTAGTTATTATGCAAATACTAAAGCGCTTGGAATTGTTGACATGCTGAATTTACTAAATTTTTTCTTTAAACTTATAACACTCTAATTAGTATTATATCAAAATGACATTGCGCCCGGGATGCTTTTATAAAATTTTAAATAAATCGTCTCATTTTGACATCATAATGCTCATTAGATAGGGTATGCCATTTATCTAGGGTAGGGCTGTCCAACTTTTGGTAGATCGAGGGCTGCATTAGAAAAAATATAAAAAGTAAATAAAATAATGGAAGATTTGGAAAATTGTATTATTTAATATTAAAAGTACTAAATAAGCAATAATAATAGTAAAAATTGTAATTTTTTATAATTTTCAAAGAATTTTAGTTGAACTATTAAATCCCCAAGGCATGAAGTCATTTTCGTCTAGACTTTTAGTAGTAGTAGTAGTAGACTTGAAGGAATTGTTTTTTTAATCTTAATCACGTAATACATGGATCCTGCCCAATTTTCAAGGTTCAAAATCTCCAATTTAAAGTCTTTGACCCTAGGGAGAATTTGTGTTCGAAGATTTTGATTTGGAGGTTTTGATTTGGATATTTCGTACCGGATCCAAATTACAAAGTCCAGAAAATGTCATAGAATCAGCGAATATGATCCCCGCAAGTACGCCACCCAAACTGGGTTTGAAAGTACAAGCAGAGAATAGTTATCAAAAAGTGCTCAATGAGATGCACTCAAAAAGCGAGTAATATGAAATTGTAGAGTAAGTTCGCATAATTGCCTTACTACTACATTCCATACTTAGCTAGAACTTTCCATTGGTCAGCGCCATAGTGACTACAAAAAAACGCTTAGTTTTCAAGATAAAGTAAAACTCCGTCATAACAAAACTGCCCTTGAATTGAGGTTTGTGATGGTTACGTATCTCATGCATCTCATGCATCTCAGATAAGCGTTATGCTAAAAAGTCCTATTTGTAAGTATTAGTAACATAAAAGAAATATAAATGCAAGTGTCCCTTGAAGTGTCCTGATCAACATTTGTTCGGAAATCCCTTATAAAGACCTTATAACTCCTCACAAGGAAATCACAAGCGAATGGCCAAGGATTCGTTTGAAAGAAAATACTTGTGCCTTTCCAACGGTATCTTACTTGTCCCGATTCGTTGTGTCCTTGAAAAGTTATTCAAGGTTAAAGTTGAATTTTGTGGTCAATGTGAATTTTCGGCCATGTGAATTTCTTGATCAAAATTGTCCACAAAATCCACATTTTTCAACTTTGACCTTGAATAACTTTTTAAGGACACAACCGATCGAGACAATTCAAGTACCATTGGAGAGCCGCAAGACCCCCCTTTAATATTAGTCCTTGTTATAAGGATGCCCTTAATATGTTTTATATTTGTATTTAAAATTTATTTGCATCCATTTTTATATATTTTTGATCGGTTAGAACTGCGCCTAAATTTTGTTCTTGTCGAAAAAAACGCACAAAAACATTTCATGGGCCGCGTGTCAGACAGCTATGATCTAGGGTATTAGTCTACAAAGGACTTCCAACACCTAGTGCTTTATGGTTTAATTCAGTTTTCCTTCCCACTAAAGCCTTGCAGTTCCCAGGATACATCCTAAATCCCGTCCCTATCACTACCAATCCTAAAAGCCAACAACTCAATTATAGACAAGTGAATGTTACTTCCTCATACGTCCAATAAATATGTTTTCATAAAGTCACTGATTAAAAATTTTCCAGCACGTTATTGCATTATTTTTAACTGCAGGCGCAATTGACTGCAATCAGGCTTTAATTTGAAAATGAAAAAAGCATAGCTCAAACGGTGACCCCTATTTCATTTACTATGCTCTGCTATGATGTTGATGGCGATGGTGGCTTCTATAGTTGCTCGAATAGAACGCTGCGTTGCAATTAACCAAATTGGTGGATGTTTGCTCGTGAAATATCTCTTCATAAACTTTAAACTCATCACTTTTAACAAGGTAAACAAGCACAATAAAAACTGTCATCGTGTTTTAATTGACGGATGAAAACGATTTTTTTTCACTCCACTTTTAGTGATTCAATTTAAATGAGCAGTCGACCGTTAAAAGCTATCTCAGTATACCGGAATTAAAGATAGTCTTATGAATTTTTACTGAGTTTTGATGGCTGCACTTTTTGAAGTAGGCAAAATTTTAACGAACCGAGAGAAGTTGTGTTTTATACGCTTACAGTCGGTTACACTTTATACGCGTTTTTAAGGTTGTGTCATGTCTTATCTCTTGCACCTCTTTTTCATTAGTCAAGCAAGCAAAGCAACAAACGAAAGAGAAGAAAACGAATAGTTTGCTACCGGCTTATTATTAAGCACTCCGAATTCACTCGAAATATGTATCATCATTATCAGGTGATGAAAACACTGATTAGATATACCTGGAATTTGTCTCTTAAGTACTACTTGTAAATCTCTTCTAAAAATAAGTCATTTGAAGGCGTACCATGTAGCTGACCATTGTGCTAATGATTAGAAAATTGTTTTGAATAAACCAACGTTGTAAAATATTTTACAATTTCAAAACTGAAATTTAGGCCTGTGAGAGAAGGAATCAATTAGGAAAAGTTGAACTCAATGCTCAACTCAAATTGAATCTGCTTAGTTTGTGCGCTCAAAGCTTATTCAGTAGTTTTGAGCGGAAAAGGTTGAGGGTTGAAGTGGAATCAAATGTTGAGTGGAATAAATTTTAAGTGGACTTTAACTTAATTCAGGCTTTAGTTGTAGATTTGCTTTATTGTTATAAATTTAGATTGTAACAAAGAAATTAGTATTCCTAGAAATAAAAAATTTTTAAGTTGTTAACTCAAAGGTATCCATTACGTTACGTTTAATGCTATAATTTTATGGAGTCTCTTTATCAGTTACATCTCTTGAAAATGTATAAGGGAAAATGTCATCAAATGCAGCCAAAAGTTTTTTGGATTAACATTACAAGATTTCCGTCGACTATTTTACAATGCCAAACTTCTGTGTAGTTGTGATTATTTTATCAACACCATATCAAAACCATGTGCAAACAGTTCAGAACCATACACAACCAGATCAAAATCACTTGCAACTTTTTTAAAAATGCAACAACTTCTTCAAATTCAATAACAACTATTTCAATTTCTTATAGCAACTATTTCTATTTATTAACAGCCCTTTCAATTCAAATTACAACTTTTTCAAATACAAAAACAACCCTTTCAAATTCAATTAAAACCATTTCAAAATATTTGTTTTGTCTGTGTAAATAATAATAATAGTAATATTATAAACTTAACAATCTGTCCCGGAAAAATCATCTTAGCATTCTATGGGTGCCAGGCCATAGCAGCATATATGGTAAGGAGATAGCAGACGAGCTAGCGAGGGAGGGAGCTGTTCTTGGCTCTCAAACCTCCCCTACAGGGATGTCGACCAGATATCTACTTGGGCGTATTTCAAACTGGGCGAACAACCAGCATCACCGGTTATGGGACGCGACCCCGGTCGCCAGTACAACCAAGGAACCTCGGGGCCCACCTAATGCTAGCTCAACGTCCAAGCTTCTCCGACTAAACAAACAATCACTGAGATTACTGGTTGCAATTCTGACAGGACACGGTTTCCTTAAAGCGTACCAACACAAAATCGGCCGCTCTAACGATGCCGACTGTAGGGGCTGCGGAGATGAAACGGAGACTGTGACACACTTTTTGTGCCACTGCCCGTCACTCTCGGGGAAAAGACTCAGACACCTGGGATGCTACTTCCTTGACGAACTGTATCAAGCAGGCGAAAAAGGATGGGAGCGTATTCTGGCTTTCACTAAGTCG
>QYTT01093950.1:0-20158 GCA_006980735.1 Dasypogon diadema | reverse complement strand
ACTATTTTACAATGCCAAACTTCTGTGTAGTTGTGATTATTTTATCAACACCATATCAAAACCATGTGCAAACAGTTCAGAACCATACACAACCAGATCAAAATCACTTGCAACTTTTTCAAAAATGCAACAACTTCTTCAAATTCAATAACAACTATTTCAATTTCTTATAGCAACTATTTCTATTTATTAACAACCCTTTCAATGCCAATTACAACTTTTTCAAATACAAAAACAACCCTTTCAAATTCAATTAAAACCTTTTCAAAAACAAATATAACTGTGTAAATAATAATAATAGTAATATTATGAAAGAGAACTAAACTATATTACGTGGTCGTTAATGAGTGTTTTAAATGCGCCGATGGTGCAGACCGACTAAATATCTAAAGGGAGATAAGACCAGCCCATAACTGTTTTATAAAAGCTCGGTATTAATAGATTTTTGTCACGTGGAGAATTCTCTGAGATATCCTGGATTATTCTATTTAAGTAATTTATATAAGAAAATTAGAGCCCTATGCGCTAGATAAGTACTTAAGGAGCAGCCAAGTACCTGAGATTGATAAGGCGAAACATTGTCAAACCTCCATAGTCAAATACGAAGCATACGCAATTATTAAAGGCTATGTTCATTTTACGTGCACTGACGCAATCAATCTTGGGATAAACCAAGTTTCCAAAAGTGAAATGTGGCAAAATTAGCGACTTAACTAATTTCAAACGAGTATTTCTTGGTAAAATGTTCGCTGAAAGCCATAGCCTTCGTAGTCCACCATATATTTTGCCCCGTGTCTTATTTGGTGGTACTTGAACTTGAAAAAGTTGTCATTTATTTAACGTTGATTTTGATTTGGTTGGTCTTGATTTTAGTCTGGTTGTAGCTGTTCCTGGAACGGTTGCTTTTGAAGTGTAAGTGATATAGAAGTGAGGTCAACACTGAACGGTTAGAGTATTTTGTAGTTGTTCTAAGGCAATTCGATCATGATAATCCTTTACAACAAAGACCAGATAGTCTTTGGATCTTTAAATTTCACAGGCAAAACTAGTCATTGTTAGGGATTCTCTTGGGTTGCTGGTATAATAGTTTAGTATGAATTCCCTACTTAGAAAGCATTTCTTTGACCCAAAGAATTGTCAAAGAGGTGTAATCGAAAGTCCTTCAAATACCCAAGACAATACGTAAGGAAATGTATAAGGCTGGTATAAAAGTCTTGTCCGCTTGTTGAACGCGTTGGTATGGTTGCAGAATAATTTCTTCAAGAACTCCCAATCGTATTTTCGATAATCTTTAACATTAAGAGAGTGAGATTTATTCAGTAAAATGACTTAGATTGTGCTAGCAAATGCCCAACACCTTTAAATAGGTATAAATCACATTTTCTAACTCAAACTGAAAGCTCTAAACACTTTAACCATTATTAAAGTTCGTTCTTCCAACCTTTAAATTTAAATTTACCTGAATCATATTTATTTAATTAAAACGTATATCTACTAAAATTTCTGTTTCCTAATCTCTGTTTGCGTCAATTAGAACATTATACGATTTTTCATAGATTCAGCTAACAAACGGGTAAGATTAGGTAACAGTTGTGTCCAAGTTTCATGGAGATGTTTTGTTAAAGACCTGCAATGATCGTTTTGAATTTCCAGCGATTTTAAATCATAAAAATCTACAAATGTTTTCAACTGGGGATTCACATCTGGAGACATTGACGGGCATGGAGAACCCTTATGTTGTTTTCGAATTTAAAATTTGTAGAAAGGTGTGATCAGTCTACCGATCAACGTTTTCTTATAGACAATAAGCGTTGCAATTTTCTCTAAATATTTTACAAACCCATATTTATATATTTTTCACATATACTCTACATCTACATTATTAGTAGAGAGAATGTTTTTTTTCCTATTCTCCATGTAGGACGTACCCTCGTATGTAAATGCAATTGTATTCCAGTCGAAATCTCGGTACTCCATTCGAAATCCTCGGGAGTTCTTTTCTGTCACTCACCAGAAATGGGTCTCAGTAAATTTTTTTTCAGTTCTTGTTTTTTTTGGATCTTCTCAACTCTTTGTTACATTTATTAAGGATTTGTTTACACTTTGACCGTTCATCTAAACGCTTTCCTGTTTCCTAGTTTCCTGGTTTTCACTTTCACTAGGTTTTCGAATGTCGAAACTCTTAAACCTCCTCAGCTTGTTTTAAATGTGCCCCAGAATATCAGGAGTTTTTTGGAGCTCTATCAGAATTCCTCTAACCGAAGTTTGATGAAAATTCGATAGAAACTCCGATCAATTAGTCGCAAAACTCTTACGTCTTCCTGGAGCTTCAATATCAAATGTGATGTACGTGATTACTGTGATTTTCTTTCCAGACGTGTTATTTCTCTACTTTTCTACTCATCATTTGGATTGATCGGAAAAGTTTGAGCTTTAAAGGGTTCCTTGAGTTTCTTTTCTGCGGTTACATTTGCTGTCTCACTCTGGTGGGGCTTAGAATCCCCGGCCCTACGACGATAGCGACAATAAGTGGTATTTTACTAGCCACATTAGCCACCAGAATTACCCATAGAATTGTCAGAGGAACGAGATTGAAATGTGTATGCTTTCATCGGAGTTGGGACATCAACATGGTCGTCCTATTTTAGTGTACCTAAAGAACCAGGGGTGGAAAAATCTTTGGGTGACACCGGAGTTTTGGTTTCATTCTGTAACTTTTGATTGATACGTTGAAATCCTCATTTTGGGCATCTATATAAGCCAGGTTTGTTTCTATGTGCTGGCTGCAGGTGGCAAATAGCAGGAGTCTATTGTCAAGGTATGTTCTTAACCTCTACCTAGGTTTTTAGTTTCTCCGCTAATTGCTTAAACCGCTCTACAAAGGCATTATTTTTACAGGTAGTTACTATAAAATTTGGTCTAAAGCTGGAGTTGAGGAATTTTACATTTTTCCTTTTGGCTACTGATTCTCCTAATGCACTAATGTCCGCCGGACTACCTCCTACAATAACGCCAAACACGGGAAATTCGCTCCCAGTTGGGCCGGAAAGTCTATATTCAGTAAGTCTTCTTTCACATCCTTAACCAGTCACATGAGAGTCCTCAGTTATTGGCATGTTTGGTAGAATGCCATCCTGTTTGAGATGGTTTGAGTTTGGGAAGATAGTTCCCGATAGTAGATACTCGAGTTAACACATGAAGGCTTGATTTAAATCGGAAAACGTCTTGATGTTTGGGGTTTGCGTTATTAGCAAAACAGTCTTTTTGTCATGCACATCTCTGCGTATGGTGGTGTACTTTTACCCAAGGTCGCTCTGCCTGTTTTCAAGTAATCATGCAGACTGCTCTGGAGCAGTGACTTCTGGAGTCAACTTTTGTCAATCAGGCCACTCTCGGCCTTCTCAGTGCTCAGGCTGGATCAGACTAACTCTCGTCTCCATTGCGCTGCACTTAAACTTTTGTTCCAGATCACTCCGGACTACCATCGGTCACCACATGAAGATATTGCACGCAGCTACTTCCTACACAAGCCCTGTTTGTTGCTGCCGGGGCAGATCGCCTGTCATAACAGCAAATATCCTGAAGAGAGCTGTTCAGAGAAATACGGAAAGGGGTCGGTCACTGTTTGGATGCCTTCTTAAAGCATAGATTATAACCGAAATGTAAAATTTTAGTCATATAAGCCTCATTAGAGGACATGAAATTGCATTCGTTATTCCATTTAGGGTGAAGCACAACCTAACCCAATCAATTGCGTTATTTTTTATCTCTGTTAGTCATTTAATTAATTCCACCTCGTACAGGATGGTACAAAAATCTCCGAACAATAAAATGAAAGCCAGAAGCGACCGAATTTTCACTTTTCTCATTCTAAATTGTCCGGCATGCGTGAAGAGTCCAATGTCAGCGTTTTTTCACGCTTCGCTTTTAGTTTGGCCAATTGCCAAAATGATTTCAGTGAAGGTCTCGTCCCAGCGCAGTCTCAAACTCCAAAACCGTCGTGCGCCCAGCGAGATCGGTTTCAATTAGCTCTGACTCGTTAAACGCTGAAATATCTTCGCACCGAGCTAAAATAAGTGCAGAAAATCAGCGTTCATTTACCCGCTAACATTTATCCCGGTCACGGGGGAAAATACTCAATTTACCCATGCTAATTTCCTCACTTATGCCTCCTCATGTGAGTAGCGCTAAATTGGCGTTGCGCGCCGCAACTACGTACGGCTATCCAGCTGAGCAAGCAAAGCCCAGAAAACCACAACGTGACATCAAAATGCAGCGGCTGCTGCAGCCTCCGCAACTTTATGGGTTCTACGAACTTTTGCATCTCGCGATCGACACTGAAAAAATCACCACGACAATGATCTCAACTCAAGTAATGTCGCCGGGTTCTCCCCAATTGGCACCGCGCCTGAGGAACAGGAAAGACAAATTTTGCATGCCTCGGCGACAGTTGGGACTGCATTTGCTTATGAACACGTCACCGATCCAGTTGGGTTTTTTTTTCGCGTGTTCGTCGGATGAAATTCAGTCGAGGAAACCATTAAAAAAAAATTTGGGGCGCGTGATTGGATGATTTGTGCAATGAACAAGTGACGCACGTCCATCGTTTTGGTATTGCGTCACAATTTCCAGGTGCATGGAATAATTGCTCGTCGTTAGCGCGCTATTTTCTTCTTCTGGACTAATTGGCTAAAAAAATATCAAGAAATGTCTATTTTAAGATGAGACCTGACTTATTTCAAGCATTTCTATTGCGAAAGAAAGTGCAGTACAAGGCGCCAAGATGAATTTCTCGGCTCAGTCAGGCATCCATCATCGATCGCGTAGGTTTGGCATTTGAGCGGTTCTCTTGGGCTTGGTTATAGGTAGAGCTTTCATTCTCTTTGGAGGATTGATGGAGGAGTGTATTCTCTTAGATGTTCGCAGCAGTTAGTTTGTCTATTATCCAACAGGCGGTTTCGATACTTAGTGCGGGTTCAATCCACTGTGGGAATTTTGTATGAAGATCGGTCAGTCAGGTTGCTAGAGATCACTTTGAAAGCTATTGTAACAGTGTTGCCACATATTTGTATATCATTTTAATTATAAGAAAATATTAAAAGCAAATTTTCTCACTTGCAAAATTTGAAAATACTGCAGAGTAATTTTTCTATAAATATTATTAATTGTAGTGTTTAATTACGATATATAAGCTAGGAGATATTGTTGATTTTACAGATGCGTTTTTTTGGCAGCACAATAGATTGTTGTCATACATTAACTGGGCTACATTAACTCTGTTATTTTACGGAGTTCATAAATTTACTCTGTTATTTACGTGTTCTACGGGAAAATAGATGGCGCTTGTCGAAAGCATTTGTATTTAAAAAGTGATTTTGCTTATCTTAGCAATTAAAATAAGCACAAATGTAAATAAAACTGATATTAAGATAAATTTCAAGTTAATAACGGCCTTTACTTATCTCGGGTTTGCTTAAGAAGAGAAAAAGGGGAATTTACTCCGGACCGGAGAGATTGCAGATGATTTTTTGAGCTTTCTTAACTCTGTTGCTAAAAAACATACAACTAACGTGTGAGTTCTGATAATAGATCAATGATCTCCCTTATTAGCAGTGTGTAAAGACGTTTTAATAGAGGAAGTGATGGAAATTTGAAATCCCGTTCGAGGAATAAGATAAAAAGTGAAACAATTAAATCAAAGAAAGTTGGGTTAAATAATTGTTAAAGAAATTTTCATGATCCACAAAACACTAAAAACTAGAATCTATTTTTAAATTTGCTCTAAATATAAATTCAATGAAATTGGTGTTTGACTTTAGTGCAGCGTGTAGCGGTTCTTCGCTACGTATTAATTTTGATTTTTAATTATTAAGAATTTTTAAATATGGCATTTTGCATTTATCGGGATTTAAGAAAGCATGCTAAATACGAATACATGCTTCGTATGAAAGTGCATTTAATTTAAAATATTCTGAATTATATATGCAAAATTAGTGTTATAAATTAGCAACATGGCAGCCTAACCTATTTAATATTGAAAATCATGGTACTATCGATACAATATCATGAACTAATAAAGGCACGATAATAGTTTAGGAAATTGTTGCACTAAGGAGCGATAACAACGATTTTCCGTTTTTCGATTTAAAAGTTTCCGGTTAACCGTTTTAAACGTTCCGTTTAATTAACAAAACGTTTTCTTACGAAACATTTCAACGTTTGTCTGTCCGCGAGTTATCTCAAGAATGCCTTAGGCTAGAGACTTGATATTTGATACATAGATACACTATTAAAAATGAAAGGTCAAGTTCATAAATGGGCCAATTTGGACAACTCTTTCGTAGGGTTGCCATATGAAACCTCCAGCTATGTCAAATAAAAAATTGATATTTTTTCCCCCTTCTAAAACGGGAACGCTTCGAAGTAGATGGATAAAATTCGTAAGTACTTTAGTAAAATTTAAACATCCTGGGAGAAAATTAAAAAAAGACGGCCAACTCCTTCAGAGGGCTGTGACATGAAAGTTTTATTTTTTAAAGCCGGAAATGTAAATTTTTTCCAAAAGTATGTGATCGCCATGAAAATATGCATTTATAGGTTTTCGAAGTCGCTGATTGTGAATCCAGAGTCGGATTTCTTAAATCCAATATGGTGGACAAGATTTTCTAAACATCAATAGAATGTTGGCAAAATGACGGATATATAGGTTTTTGGGGCTGATGATTACGAATTTAACGTTAACGCTTAAGAATTCAACATGGCGGATCAAATACAGCGGTCGCAAATGTTACCTTTTTCAAGAGTTTCTCGATCATCATGGAAATAAGTCCATAGGGGTTTATGGAGGTCGCTGATTTCGAATTTTGGAGATTCAAAATGGCGGGTCCAGTATGGCGGACAGGGTTTACTACAGGTCAACGAAATATTCACGAAATGGCAAATTAAAGCTAAAGAATGCGTCGACAGGTTGGGGATAGTAAAACTGCCTGCAGATTTGAAGGTCAGCTACGAATATGTACAATAAGTAGTCGCGGACAATTAACTACAAACGCATTATTCGCTTTTCTTCCCTACGTCTAGGGTATAACATAATTAGTCTAAACCAATTATAGCTTCTTTCCTTGTTTCGTTACTTGATTGAAAGCATGAAAAAAATCTGCTTTTTATGAAAAAACCTGTAAAAAACCATTGAAGCCGTAAAAAACAGAAGAAAGCAAAGCCGTATTTGGCACTTTTACCACCCCACCAATAAATAATTTTCCCCACCCATGTGTGATGAGCTACGGGGTGGGTTATCAAAATATCTCAACAACAACCCCAACCACGTATTTGAACAAATAAAATACGCCATTGCTTTGCTCACGTTTTGTAGAGTTTTGCCCACCCATGTGTGATGAGCTATGGGGTGGGTTATCAAACTGTCTCCACAACAACCCCCACCACGTCTTTGAACAAATGAAATACGCCATTGCTTTTCTGACATTATGCAGATTTTTGCCCAATCCCTTATTTTGGCGTATTTTCTTCGTTCGAATACGTGGTGGGGGTTGTTGTGGAGACAGTTTGATAACCCACCCCATAGCTCATCACACATGGGTGGGCAAAATTATTTATTGGTTGGGCAAAACTGGGCAAAACATAAGCAAACAAATCCCGAAATTTTTTTTGTCAAATTCCAATTTAGGGGTGCTAACTTCACAGGGCTCTGAACGTTACTCCAGTTTTCACACACATGTTCCGATTTAACTGTGCAGTTTTGAACTGTGCAGGTAAAACTGTGGGATAAACTGAACGTGAGTGGGGCCCCTTAGTAGCATGAAGTGCGCAAAACAGATTGCGAAGTATCTTGGCTGCTGTTCCTAATTTTCGCTCTACCAGTACTGCTGTCGCTTGTTCTGTTTCAGGCTTAAGGGTTGTCTTGCATTACTGCATTCTGCAATGAGTTTATCGAAGATTTAGCAATACGTGTGTGTTTTCCTTTTTAATCAAAGAAATTCTTCTTTTGCTGTGTTCAACTTCACTTTATCTGTAACGAAACTAATTTTATTTACACTCAAGCTAAAGTCCTGTCCAAAAGTAATTTACGATAGGCAGCCGTTTTATTAAAAAGAATAATGGAGTTCATCGAGGAACAGCAATGATGTGATGTGTATCTTTCACGACACCGATGGATCACATGGTTTTAAATCACAACGGCATTAAATGTTTAGAACACAATTAGACCACATCCGCCCTATGTACCTCTTCTAGACTAGTTGCCGCTTTCGCAAAAGGGTCGATTACTCCCAATCCCATTTTTAAGAAAAATATAAAAGCATAAAAATGCTAAACAAAGCATTTTCCCATAATTTGGAACTATCCATACGATACAGAACAAATCGATAATTGCAGGCTAAATTTATGGAGAAAATGGGTAATTTCCGGCATTTTTTCTGTTTAAAGCCACTGCCACGCCGGTAACTAAAAATGAAAGAAGCCGCTTTGCCAAGATTTCATAGAAAAATGGTTTCTACAAAAAGACCAACGCACTTTCCTCGTCGATAATGTCCTTGAACTTGAGCTCTTCAATGGGTTATAAAATCAACTTTTTACGGAAATCGACCGCAGCTAAAAGGAAAAAAAAACATTGGCGAAATGCAAAAATGTGTGTTAAGATCAACAACCGAACTGCAAAAAGACACTTCTCCAGAGTCTGGAGTTGCGTATCTTTTATCTGAAATAATCGTGAAACAATCTTATGGCTAAAAAGCTTGTTGTCGCCTCCTAAACAGGTTTGACCACAGGCAAGTGCCAGCAGAACATGTTGTGGTCGGTTATAGCATATCTGGGCGGAAAATGATGCAAAGCACTAGTACTTTTGTTACAACACTCGAGCATTAACAAATTGCGATTTATTTTAGCTGATTGCATTTTGTTACATCAACGGTCTCGTGATCTAAGTAAATTATGCACAACCGTGGCGAATGAAAGTCTTCTTCGAGGGTTGATTTAAAGCCTTTCGGGGCACGGAAGACAAACTGTGAGAGCCTAAAGGAGACTCACAACTTTTCTGAATTACGATTCCGAGAGGAAGACATAAATTTCAACTTTGTGCATCGTTCCACTGCTTTATGTGGACTAAGTTGACTATAAACTTGGTGGATTTTCAGAAATCTTTCCATAACTGGGACGAATAGAATCACTGGTATAAGTCTTTTTTATAGGCGGCATTAATCCCATGTCATTACTGCCCAAAGATATCTATCTATCCATGGATTAACTTAGATAATTCGGTTTTAACGCTCGCTGACTGACAAGGTCGACGAGCCATTTAGAATCTACTCCAAGAACATAAAAAAAAGTAAGGTAGCAATGGCCCAATAATGATAGTGTCTTAAGGCAAAGTAGATGATGGAGTCAATCATCCCTGGAGCTTCATTCAAATTTCTTCACGACCGCATACCAAAAGGTGGGATCACTTAACCGTATCGATATAGCGACCTGGTTAAGTTTTGTTTACTAACAAGTAATCGGCTTTGGTGAAGTTATTGAGAAGTATCTTAAGGCGTCCAGTTAGTTTTAACGGCATCGTGATGGTAATATCGACGGCCTTTTTACTCAATTTTCTCCATTGGCCGTAATGAAAAGAAACTTTTTTTTTGTGTAAAAATTGGAAATGCTGTTAAGGCTGCGCTAGAAGTAGAGGAAACGAGGAACGAATAAAATAGGAACTCTTTGCTGAAGTAATTTCGTCTTATTCTCACCGAATTGGAAATAAAATTGGAAATCCGGTGAGATTTTGTGATTAATACTGTTCTTTGGTGTTTTTGAAAGCTTCTGCAAATTTCTTTAAGAATTTATGCAATGAGTTACACGGCTTTATTTTAGTCTCTCAACAAAGAGGAGTTTTTGGAAGTTTCCATTAAAATCACTTTACACACATATCTAATAAACTATTACGCTACTTCCCTTTTTTATTCTTTGGGAATTTTGATTTTCTCATTCTTTTTTTAAAAACTCGAAAAATTTCCAACTAAATGTGATTCGTAATCTATGAGCAAAATAGAAACGATAATAAAATTCAGTGAAAATCAACGAATACTATTTCAGTGCCTGTAGCTTTTCTTTACAATAATTTCAAAGGTATGTATGTATGTAGATATGTATCTATAGGCCACAGAATACATAACACGCCATGTTTTCTTTTTAGATTAAAGGTCGCAATTATTCAAACCAAATGTGCATCGACACCTTAACTTAATTCCCTTTCCCCCTTTTACTATCTTTCTGTCTGTCAAAACATAAACATATCAACATCATAAGAAATCCTCTGACCTTTAACTAACCAAAAAAATACCGATAAAGTTCTTAACTTCCATCACGACGTTAGTTGTCATCCATTGCTCTAGTAGCTCCTCACACGGATTAACCTAGCTTAAATCGATACTTAAATTGGCTGCAGCGTTGAGTAGTAAAAGTATGGAAGGTTGTTTTTTACAAATACGTAGGTGGAATCTAGCCCTTGATACTTTATTTTACTGCTCAAACATCCAGACCTTATTGCCTATTCTCCCAATAGGAAAATTTAATTCTAATCGAGAGAAATGGATATCAAATGACATAAACTAATCGGGCGAAGATCATTTGGTATTTGGAACATCGCAAGCATATCCTATCGTATTTGTTGGGATTGAAACAACGACGATAAGGCATTTTTCCAGCGCGAGACAAATATTTCATAAGACTTGAGCGCAGTTTCTGTATATGCACTCCTTCTTCTATAACTTTCTTGGAAGCTAGTCACAGTAGATTCAAAATCGGTTATGATACTAAGTTATGTCGGTGCTTCAGGGTATCGATACTTCATATTAACGTCTCGTCTCGAAAAAGCTTTCTGAAACGGTGTCTAATGTGAAAGATGAATCATGAGATGGCTTGGATACGTTTTCCAAATGAGTACGACTAAACTGAGCGTTAATTTAAGCCCATAAAGAAAGCCTATTCTAGATATATTTCTATTCAACGGTTTAGTCCTACAGTCTAGATCATACACATAGCAGATTGGTACTGACTAAAACGACTACATAAAGTTAGAAGTATTATCTTTTACACAAGTATGAAAGAAAGCGGACCATTAATAGCTGCGTTCTTTTGGCAGCGGAGTACAGAGTTGTCATACATTAACTGGGTAAAATTAGCTCGGTTATTTTACTGAGTTAATAGCTGCGTTCTTTTGGCAGCAGAGTACAAAGTTGTCATACATTAACCGTGTTAAATTAACTCGGTTATTTAACCGAGTTAAAAAGCTTACTGGATTATTTAAGTCTTCTACGGGAAAATAGATGGCGTTTATTAAAAGTTTTTGTGTTGGAAAGTTGATTTTGCTTATCATGGCAATTAAAATATGCACTAATGTGGGCAAAACTAACATTAAGATAAATTTAAAGCTAATAACGATCTTTACTTATCTCGGATTTGCTTAAAAAAAGGAAAAGGGAAGAAGAATTAGCTATGTACTCCATGGATTCCAACCGTTCTTTTGAGCTTTCATAACTCTGTTGCCCAAAAGAACACAGCTAATGTCAAGATGGGTTGAGAGAACGGAACTTTGTGGTACTCCAGGATTAGTCTCAAAATGTCAAAAATGGTATCTACCATTCAACCATTCAATAATACTGTTCGCTACTGTATAATATCCTTTTATATGTATACATATATGTATATATTTATTTTATGTAAAATGTTAGAAGATGTGTCTCTAATTTGTTGTAGTTCTAGTCCATCTTTCTTCCACTGATTTGTTTTGTTTTTTTCCCCAATCTTCTGTTTATTCTAGGTTTAGAATTTGCTTTTCTTAAGGTATTGCCTTAGGGAGACAACCCTATGATGCACGTAACAGAGCTTAGGCGGAGGAAAATTAGGGATTGTGGAAATTAAGCTTTAATTTTAATTTTACTGTGCAACATCCCAGTGGTTTTGCAAGTACAATTCTCGTCAGTAGAAACTGCCTTAACCCCAGGGACCCAGATATATCGCCGCGGCCTGTGCAGGATTTAACCCGTCTACTTAGTACTTATACGGAGAAGTGTGAGACCGAAGAGCGCCTCAAGAACGGCTGTAGGAGTGGTGCATATAGCTCTATTGAATTCCAAAGAAGTCAACATATAGAGGCTTCTTAATGTATCCACGACTCCTTTCTCTCTTATTTTGCGCTACCAGGAATGCATAAGCAACCGCCGTTCTGACCAATCTTCTACATGAAGGGAAGGGTCACACAAAATCAGCTGTAGATATTCATGAAGTAGAAAACGTCGCCAACAAAATCGCCTTCATTAAAAATTTGGCTGTTGAAGTTTTAAAATATCTTTCTTATTATGCTTGCATTGTAAATTTCTTGCTTGAGCATTTTAAAGTGTCTATTAGCTAATAACACTACTCTTTCTTGGGTACATTCACTAAAAGACTGAAGCAAAGAAGCATAATTTCCAAAGAAAAGGGGTATAAAAGAAAGGTAAAGAGGGAGTCGACAATGTGTTCTTTTAGTGTTTCGTCTCATTTGATCCATGCGCACTTATTGCTTTACTAAAGCATCGCTTAAGTTTACCACATTGCCTTCCGAATATCTCCACCAAAGAAATAAGAACTAAAGGAAGAACCGTATAAGCAATGGCAATTTTTATAAATGCTTTAAGATAGGCAAAATTGGGCTTATATACTTAGTCAGCCCATGTTCTGCTCTCTTGAAGCATTCATAAAAAAGGGTCAATGCTCTTGCTTTTCTTCTTGAGTATGGCTTGTTGTTCCGAAGGTTTTGGCGGTTAGCTTAAAAACTGAAAGCATTTTCCTTTATGAAGTAGAAAGTTGGATATGTGTTTGTTTTGACCATGGAAGTAGTAAAATTTTGCCGTTTTTGGAAGGGACTAATTTCTTAATTCAACTTATTGTAAAAGATAATAACTTTTTAACTGCCCCCACGAAAATTTTATTCTTACGGCGTCTCTACACAAAATTACACAATTTTAACACGTTGACGTAAATGACGGCTATAGCCGTCGAGCTTTCCGTGTATATAAATGTAGAGCTTTTCAAGTGGGTGTCAATGTGTTAAACAAAATGAAAACAACAACTGGGTCCATGTAAACAATAAGAAAAATATATTTTATTCCTCACGTTATGTAATATTTTGAATAAACTTACCTGTGAAAAGATATTCAGGGCAACTGCCGATGCACAACATTTTGGCAATTTGGTGCATTTGTAGTTTCACTACACACTAATGTACTTTCTTTCTTATCACGTTTATTGTCTTAATTCATACGATTTACTCATCGTTAATAACTTGCTAACGAAACACACTCTTTCTCATGATTTTCCACTGAAAGTGACAGTTTGCGTATCTTCTTCTTATTGACGAAATTGCACTCCCCCTTCTTTACTTTGCGCATGGAAAAAATGCTTCATTCACATACCGTGTGTGTTTCCTTTAGTTCTTGTTTCTTCGATCGCCACTTCCACTGTAGTTATCCAGATATTTAAGTTTTAAGGCTGCCTACTCTCTAGTCTCCAGGAACTACAGGAAGCTACGTCTGGGTTTAGACGATGGAAATTTTTCTCCGTGTTACTGCCATGATAGCGGACGTAATAGCCCATATAGGTTTACACAATGGGTATTTTGACGTACTCGCAGCGTATCTTTTCTTCGGTTGACAACATTCGGTTGTGACGGATGAAGAAGACGAGATTAAGAAAACGAGAAAACCGTTGCAGTGAGTGATAAATCGGTGACTCCAAAAACAAATGCTCTTTGAAAATTCTTAAAAACTTTCGGAGCAAAAGCGAACTGAAATTAATTCTTTCTGGAGCAATAGCTATACACTGCAAATGTGCGAGATTCATCCATCCATTTTCTCTGCCCTCGCTCATCCAATGCTCACCATCATAGGGTCTTTCCTGAGATCCGTCTGCATAATAAAAGATAACTTCCTATGCCGTCAAGACTTTATCAACATACCTTCCACAAAACTTAGTCAATACCGAACGGTTGTGAAGAGAGTAATGGTGGCAAATATTTTTGCGCGAAAAGATCAATCAAAATTTATTTATTTGAAACCTCCTGTCATCTCAAAGAATCATAAGTCACGAATGGAGTCAAACAAAAATATCTTCGGATTCGCTTCTTATAGAGCGGTAAGCAATGGCAAGAATTTAACGTACTTTTCTCTGGCATCGCAGAAATTCACAGACTTCCACAGCACATAAACGCACCACATTTCGCAATCAATCAGAAATTTCAATCAAACAACAGTTAAAGGGTCCATCAATCATTCACAGTAGGCTCGGAAAAAAGTTGGTCGCTACTCGAATCCACAAATAAATCGAATGTTCATTGACCGACGAACTTCTTTTTCGGAGTTTACAAACAAAATTCGTTTGCTACCGAATCACCATGGGGTCAGTAGCGGACAGTCTCTAAATCTATAGGCGGCTTTCATTTTCTTACTGTGGCGGAATTTTTACGACGATATTACCCTTTTGTTTTCTATAAAAAGAATCATCATCGCAGGGATATAAACATTTTTACAATTTCATTTACCTGGCAAATTAATAATAAGATGCGAATGGATTTGTTTTCGTGGCTCGATTTGGAAATCTGTAAGTAAACCAGTTCTGCTGCTAGTAGCCCAAGGTCTACGCCCCCTAGAATACCGGCCAAGTGTGTTAGATGAACGTCGAAATTAAATGATAGGTTCACCGGGCTATGGAACCGAAAAACGAAGCCGTGGTAAGGATGCCGAAATTTATCGAATTTGACGCTTCTAATCCAAATTTATTGAACTGTGATTAAGCGATGTCTTCTGTACTCTTGACTGGTTTGAATTTAATTCAGATCTGGGTTCTCGGCTCTCCAAAATTTTTTATGGTTGAACTTTTCAGGCAATTTATCTTCTAAAGACGTCAATTTGTAAACCGAGTTTGATCCAAAAATAGAGAAAAAAACTTTTCCGCCATAACCAGTGCAATGGTTTTTTCGTCTGTGTTCCAGAAAAGTATTCACAAAAGTCCGGCATTTGTAGGTCGTCTAGAACAAATTTCCAGCAAAAACCTCACACCATTCTGAGAAAGTTTCCGCTTTTAATTAAATGGGCTCATTGCAGCAATGAATTGAATTTTTCCTTTCGGTGGTGGCGGCGGCAATTAATTTACCTTTAGCTTGATTTTTTTTGGAAGTTCAACACCCTCCAGCACTACCTCGCTTAATAGACTATTTGCACGTGAGGAAGAAGAGTCGGATAGAAATTCCATACGGTAATTACCACCTGAAGTGAGCACATTCCACGGTTACCTGTTCTAATAAGGGCTAATAATCACTTTGCAAGAGCAAGAATAATCAATTCCCACTGATTAAGTTGCCAAAATTACTTCTTAACGCGGCCTGGTCTAAGAAAACCGCAAGTCTACTTCAAGACAAGACTCATTAAAATAGCGCTGAAATACCTTGGCTTTTCACAGTTAGCTGCACCATTGATTTTTGATTTACGGACTAGTATTTTCGGAATAAATAAAACATGAACCCTGTTCGAATGCGCCCCTCCAGCACTGGATGAATAGACGGATGGAGGTTTCCTGCGGGCGCCATGAATGATTAATTAATTTCGGCAGACAAACAATAATTGCGTTATCTGTGACAGGAAAAACGGTGATGAAGGCGAGAAAATTTCCACCCATCCCTGCAAAACCTATCCCCTCAAAACACGCCCCCTTATGCAATTGCGTGTGCTATTTCTAAAGGTGAGCACAGCATTCCTGGGGCCGTGAGTCAAACGTGAATAATTCAATTCGTATTCAGCAAATGCGTGCGTAATTAAGATGCAATTAAGAATTGAATTGCGCAAGAGTGCCAAGAAAAGGGCAAAGATATGCTTGGTGAGATTAGACGACGCGACGGTATGCAAATTTGAATTCAAAATGGTCTAAAACGTGCCAATTCTGTGGGTGAATGCATGATTAGGACGGAAGTGTCTGGTTGAACAGGGAACTGGGAAAATCTTGAAGGTACTAATTTAATTGTGGACATTTTGATTGAAATCTTGGAACAAAATTCCGTGCACTTGCAATATATTCCTCGCTTACATTATTTGGAAGATAGTTTTTGATGTAGTTTTTTGTTTTTAAGACGGCATTTTCGGCTTTTCAAATACGCAAGTATCTATGCCAATAATGTAATCCTCCAGGTTCTTCCGAAGGGTCTGTCATAGTTTTGAATAATGTATTTCCAACATATGTGCATTCCAGTTGATTTCCCTGTCAATGATCATTCAAGAGTTTTGCTGCAGTTCCCCTGGAGCGCAACAGGAATGCGAGTGTGGCAACATTTGGTTATTATCCAAGCTCTGACAAGACAGGGTTAAGAATCATCATTTAATGTTCTCTTTCGAGAAACAAAATCTTGTGAGCATGATGCCCATTAGAACCTCTAAATCTCTTATATAGACGTGCTCACGAGCTCCATCAAAAGTACTATAATTATCTATGGGTATGTTTATATGGTTTAAAAAATCATTATAAATGTAATCCCTCAAGAGAGCGTTCAATTAAGCGCGGAATTAACCAGGAATTATTGAACTAGTTCTTCCTGGCCCTTGGAATTGTGAATTTCTGTTGTCATTATGTAATTTGGACTATTATTATTTGTTCCTTTCCAATTTGCTTGGCTGTTTCTTAAGCCCTCGTCGATTACTAATTTAACTGAAAATGGGATTTCAAGTATCTCTAACACGTTTACGCCGGGGCGAATATCTACGTTTTTTCGTGTGAGGCGGGACTGTCTTATCTCGTTACGCTTCGTGGGGTTAGGCGACACTGTTGCGAGTTCGAACCAACGAACATTAATAACAAGAACGCCGACTCTGCCAAAAATTCCAAATGAAAGAGACTACAACTCAAGAATAAGATGACTGTATACATGAAAGCAAAAAAACAAACAACAAAACAATTCCAAGAGAGATACTAATTACTTTAAGCGTGACCCACCGGTGGGTCACCCCGGCGTGAACGTGTTAAAGTATGCTAAGTATAGGTCTATCTTCATCCCTCTAGGAGCTACGGAGGTATGAAATTTTTTTGGTGTTTAGTAAATACATCGACATTTTTTTCAATATCTACAGGATTAAGATGATTTTTTTAATCAATAGAAAATCAACTGCCTTTAAGCACGCAACAAGTGCTCTTTCCTTTCTCTTCTTTTCTCTAACATTCTTACGGTTTTATACCTTTAAAGTTAAAATTTTGGATTAAAAATTTCATTTTGTTATTTCAAGTGCAAAAAGTCCAATATTTTGTCTTATTATTTTTTTCATTTTCGGGCTTTGACTAAAGGTAAATCGATTCTTTAAAAACCATCTGCGTCACTCATTAATGCAATGCACTGGAAAACAATTTAGAAGGAGAATTCAAAATGCTTCTTCTTCTGTTAGACAGACAACTATCCATCCATTTTACATTCAAGACTATAACTTCGGCGTTGACATTTTACTGTTGATATTCGAGTTGTGAATGTTAAAAAATAAAACAAAATAAAAAGGGATACACCCTCATAAAATTTATTAATTTCTCTGCCATAACTTTATAAAACACTTGAAAATATTTCCGAACGCAATTCCTTTCTTGCGTCCTATTAATTCTGTCAACTTGTTACTGCCGTTATCTGTTTTAAGTTTGTCTTTCTCATTCTTCGGCTTCGACTTCTTACTTTATACGGAAGTCCAAGTTGATACCTAAGTCGAAGTCAAAATCGAAGCCCATCATGTGGAAGGAAATACAAAATTAACTTTGTTAGAAGCTAATGTCGAAGTCGAGGTCCTGAATGTAGAATAGCCTTTATTCTTTGTGACATTTTTAGGAAGTTAAAAGCTAAAAAATCAAATATGTCAGTCAATAAAAAATATTTTCTTATTAAATTATAGAAAACTGGCGGTGTTTTTTTTATTCATATGGTCGTACGAAAACATCGAGTCGATTAACTTCTTCCACCATTGACTGACTGTCATGTGGCTGTCAATCGACTAACATGTGCCTGTCAATCAACCCGATTGAATTGGAGTCGACTCTTGTCGACTCTTGGTCCCAAAAATTTTTTGTTAAAAAAAAGTTTTAAATTGGTGTAAACTGCGTGTAAAGTGGGGCCTACAGTCTCCTCAGGTTAAAACTGCCCTGCACCTGGGGGCTCGTCTCGATTATCTGAAATGAAAAAAAATCAATACTTTCTTAAGGTGTAGAAAAGTAGTTTATTTTACTATTTTAATTGTTAATAAAATGGAAAGAAAAGGTTCGAAATTCTCAAAACAATATAATATATTTTGGACATTTTTGGCGAGAATTTGAATCGTAAACAAACCCATACACTTAACTGAAGAGAATTCAATTTACGGACATGGTATTAAAATTTCAAGAAATTCGATTGGAAGTTGGCTGAAAAATCTGCAGGGGCCAGTTGTAAAAATGTCATTTCGAATATTATCTGAATATAAGGAACTAACGTTTCACAGATACATACTAGTTTGAAGGACTAAGAAAACTAAAGGATGTCGCAATCGGTCGCGGTACGAGTTTACGTCTGGTTGGAGCCCCACATGGCGTGCAACAAAAGGGGCTGTAGTTTTGGTATTTTTACGAATTAAAAAAAAAATAGATTTTAGGGAGATATTCTACGCATGTTATACCACTAACAGTGCCTATCGCCCTTAACCCTTTCGTTACGACGAACGACTATACTTGCTCTCCACCAAGCGCCACTTACATATAACGAACGAGGTATGTGACGCTGCTCGTTTTTCTGCTCATACCAACGAACATATATTATATTCGTTGCTCATACTACAACTTACCCTGGAGTTGCTATTTAATGTTAAAATGTTTTATTACACAATTTATTTCTCAGGGCGAGTCAAAGACAACCTAGTAATAAAAAAGAAACACAAATGTTTTCTGAATCTGTCGTGCAAAAACTCACCGAATATTCGCTGTCGCACGCAATGTGCGCACTTTCGTCGTGGCATTTCGTTACATCGTTCCATGGCAGAAAATAGAATGACTTTTGTGGATCCTGACGACGAATACAGAAGGCGTAGTGTTCTTTGAAGAACTCCTGATCTTACGGAAAACAATGGTAACAAAACTGTGCGTTTTCATCATTTAAGCTCAAAATTCCATTAAGGGAGAATTGGAGGTCTCACTCTGCAATCTCCTCTTTGATGCAACTAAGCGTATACACAGTCGGATGAAAAACTAAAAATAACGTTGAAGCTAGCATCTTTGGTGGAGATGTGCAAGTGGCATTATACCTTAAATGTTTTACCACGATTTTGCAAGAGGAAATCAAAACCATTCTGAAGGTGGACATATAAGTTCAAAATTTGGATCCTCAGGAGTTGAAAATAGTAACCTGCTCTCACAGTCTGTCAAGGACCTAATGAAACCTTTCATAGTGAACTGTATGTTACCAAAAAAGTAATGTATACTATTTTTATGGGTGCCAGATCACAGTGGCGTCGACTATAATGACAGGATGAACAAACTGGTAAGATAAGGTGCGGTTTTTTGTTCTCCGTCACCAAGATAATAACCTCTAGATATGGACGTATTGCAATCTGGGCATACTACCTGCATCGGGGCAACTATTGAATGCTGCTCTAATACCGAGAACGGCCCCGAGGAATTGTGGAACACATCGTCTATTAGGTTAACTTCAGAAATTTTTCGCCTAAATAAGATCTCTTTATGAATGTTTATTTCTGCCCTCACGGGACGCTGATTTTTAAGAGAACACCAATATAACATGATACTGGCTGTAGGGGGACTTGCGTTGGAGGTAGAAACGAGGATGCATTTCTTGTACCATTGCAAGGCTCTCTCTATTTAAAAAAAAAAGAAATCTCCACTTTCTTGACGATTGTGCCTAAGGTAGATGCAAGGGTATGACAGCGTATCCAAAGCTTCCCTAGGTTGACTATAGGTGATTAGACCATTGACGGCACTGATTCTCATTCCTAGTACGTAGGTGAATGAAGGGACTACGTTGCAGGGACTGTTTTGATTCTATACCTTACACAAAAAGGAAAGTCGTAAATCTGGAAACTTTGACACAATCTTGGAGATACGGAGGAGCACATATTCCACATTG
>QYTT01093949.1:12261-26420 GCA_006980735.1 Dasypogon diadema | reverse complement strand
CCATTACGTGTCATGCATGAACATTGCCCCCCATGTCCAGACTATAGGAAGACAACAATGCAAAAGGTTTCAGTAATTTTCCGAATTCAAAAGCCACTCAGTCTTTATCAGAGCACTCCAATGACTTCTGTAACGATTATTCTTAGGATCCCTTATCTATTTTCCTTAAAGGACTTAAACTCTTATACCTGTTTCGCGTTCAGAGTTTAGTACACTAGCTAATATCTCGAACCTACGATGCGAATTGGAATGACTTCTTTATTTTTAAAAGCATGTAAAAGGAATTCCTTCTAGCAAAATGTAATTTTGAGAAAAATAGCTCCTAAGACTGCAAATAATACAACTTCCTTGGAAGTTTTCTCCGTCCTATAATTTTTCGCATTGTAAAAATGAATTACTGTTTACAGTGGAGGAATATGGAAGTCCTATCCAAGCAGTCCAATATTCAACTAATTTCCATTCATGTATAGTGCGGCCTTCAAATGTCAAACACTTAACATTTCTTTGCTTACTTAGCTCCGTTTAACGAGTCTTAACTTTAATAGGCTTCTTGACGAATTCCCTGCAAACATCAACTCACTCACGGTCGCGGCACACGAAATCAAATTCACAAACAATTTATGACTTCAAAATGAAATTAAACGGCAATCTTTTGACAATTTTAAAAAGAATAAATTTCCCCAGGGCTCTGATTAGTAATTACATCAGCAAAATTGTATTATACTGTATCCCGACATCTTTTTCCTCCAAGATATCTATTTCTGCAGACACCGAGGCAATGGTAAATGGGAGAATATTTTCAAATTGAATTCTCTCAGTTTTTCATTTCCGCTAAATCGCGAACAAAATGAAAGCATACGATAGCTGGAAAATAAAGAAATTGAACCTTTCATGATAATTTCATTCTGTGCCAAAGGAAATTGGACATCCTTCAAAAATTCATCTTTAATTTAATTGTGGAATTGGTTTTTTTTAGTGAGTTGCACTGCAAACTGATCCTGGAGACAACAATGCCATGACATTCACATTAAGTTGGTCAGGACAGTGAAGACAGTTTACTCTATGAATGAAATTCACCAAGTTCTTGGCAAATGTTTGTCTTGATGGCCACTTTTCTAATTAAAGTTGACTGCTCGGCTCGAATTTAAATGAATAAGGCTTTTGACACTCGGCTCTTCGTCGAAAGCACAAGAAGCTGAAGAGGACCCCTACAAATATTTACCCAACACGGTTCCCTCCATTCCCGGTTCAGAAGTAGTTGACTCCCTGTGTACTTTACTTTAAATTGTACTAAAGCATATTGACGTCGTTCGCAGGAACCCCATGACAGGCCAATCAAAGCTTCTGCATTAAGATAATTAAAGAGCTGTACAGTGCAGGTGTAGCTACCCTGAGAAATTCAAATTAATAATAATTTCTGCCTCGAAGGACTTTGTGATTATAGAAGTAGAGAAATCTTGGCATAATCAGGTCGGTATATCGAAACGCTATACTAATTTCGCCTAGCGGAAAACTTAAAGAGTTCAATCAGAACTCGAGTTGTGGTTAGGATAGGACCTCGCATTTATTCCACGGAGGTACACACTTTATTCGACAGGAATTAGTCAACCACTTGCACCACTCAGAATACCAAATAGTATCCGGGAAGTACTTATCTGGATGTAAATTTCCAACATTGATCCCATTTCTAGCGCAATTGTCTCTCACCTCAAGTACATATCCAATTTGGAAAGTTTAAAGAAGTTCGCCCCGAGGTAATCTGCCAAAGTATAGACGACAAAATGTTCTTATGAATATAAATTTAAAATGAAAATTTCAGAGAAAATTCCAATAGCAGCATTGTCATCTATAAATAATGGCGAATTTTTATGCTCAGAAGATGTATCCAGATATTTTGTCATTCATCACAACCCCTGATTCTTAGTGTTCGCGCTGGGTATCGATTTTTGGTTTGATATCAATTCATGTCGCGCTATATCGTATCAGCAAAAGGGAGGCTTAGAACTTCTGACATTTTATTTCAATTGTGCCCGATCGTTTGGCTTTTATATCTGGTCCATGGGGAGTGAGGTGAAGTTTATTGCTGCCATTTATCATGGATATAAGAAAATTTACAGGAGGGCTGCAATAGTCTTTTAATGGTGAATAGGTATCGGCACAGATACAATCAATCCTTAAAAGCTTTTTTGATGATATTTTCAACTACGCATTTTCCTAAGGTTTAGCAGATACTGGAAAGATTTTAATTGGTATAATTTGTTCCTTAAGAAAGAGGATAATGTCTGTTACAAGGATTTATATCGGGTATTAACTGTACCTTATTGGCAGAAGTAAATTTTTGTTTTAAATTTCATTTCAAATTTAATTAGTGCTAAAATAAGCAGGATTAACGTTTTCTTTTTTATTGGGGAAAGGTTGCTGCAACTGTTTGTATCGCAAAAAAATCGTCGAATTTTTATACTGAAATGCAATTATGATATTGCCTTACAAAGCAATGCAATGGAGAACTCTTAAAAAATTATGTTTTAGCACTGCTCCACAGAGGAATCTTACGTCCTGATGTATATTGTAAAAGTATCTTACCTTATTGCTGCTAATACTGATATATCTTCTCATAAAGGCGGTTTAACTTTTCAGCTGGTAGTGAGGCTAATTATTCTACTTTAACAAGATAAAACTGCAATTACTACATGATGATGCTCAAGTATCTGGTGGGTGGAAGCTGCGCCCGGAGGCGTTATCTTCCAAGTAAAGCTTTTGTATGATGGGGATGAGCCTTTGGGAGAAGCTTTTCGAACTAGCTTTGGGAGGAACGTTTGAAATAACCTCTTGAGATAAGCTTTTAGTACTGGGATTGGTATGGGCGGATGGTTGGTCCAGAACCTCCATATATACACCATTCAGGTGAGTCCATAATTTTCGTCATGATATTTTGCTGTGCTTTATAAGTATAATTTTCGCCAATAGAATTGCCTTAACCACTGGGACCCAAATAAGTCACTGTGCCTTTCACAGATATTGAACCCGCGCCTACGAAATTACAAATTTATAGAAGTGAGCCTAAACCATACATACATTGCCCCAAGATTGTTTCCAAGACTCTTTTCGTATGTTGCTGGTCCGTAATACAATCTAATTAATACCAATTTGGTATCTTGGGGTACGTAAAAACAAATTTAGTTGCCTTGTGCTGCTAACTGTTTTGCAGTAGCGGTGACAGCACATGAAGTCCGCAAATTAGGTAGACAGAAAATGAGTGGATTACTTGATTGAGTTAGGGAAAAACAAATATGAGTAAATGGATTTTCATTGGATTTATATGTATTGTGCACAAATAGTTCAATAGAATATACTTGATTTTCCTTGGAATATGAGTACAATTGTGCAGCTTTCTGATAGAAACATCTTCCTATAGGGATGAACTTTTTCACCTTTCAGATGAAGGTCTACGCCAACAAATATTTTGCTTGAAACGAAAGCAGCTGACAGGAATATTATAATCCCCGACAGCCAAATTTCTATATGTATTTTATATACTATAATGTCAACCATTTGTTGCTTAACACGTTGAGTGTGGCGTCGGTCCAAAGGGACCGGCATTTAAAAGCTTTCTCAGTACAAATGTACTTTAATACGCAATTCTCTCAGGAAAGCTTTCATGCTAATTCCCGTGCTCAACACTTTGCAAATGGACGAGGTAACTCCCTTATTACGTCTGAGCGGCGAGCGCTCATGTCCATTCCTCAGATCAGACCCTGTAGTAGCATATGACAACTTCAGCTATCAGATGTGTCCGTATCGCTAAAAATATTCAGGAAAAGTACCAAGAATGGCGGTGGTTTTACTACGACTTGTAGAATTACTAAATTCTTCTTGGCTAGAATGAAAAACAAGTTCTCTAACCTTCCTCTGGACTTGGATAGGAAAGATTGTGAAAAATTAGGGTTGCGATTGGCAAACATAAATGAACAATCTGCAAGATTGAGCCCTCTATACATTATACAGAAATGTAGCATTTGCCAGGTATAGCAGGAATTAGTTCGAAAATTATCCTCCACAATTGAAAAGTATTCCACCCCGGGTCATCCTGCACTTTCTCTAAAGGACGGTAGAACTCAGGGGTTAAATTGTTCAACGTAAAACTGTATGAAATGTGCCTACACCCCTGTAGTTAGGTTCTTGAATTCTTTACTAGGAGAAAAAAGTTCCAGACAAAGTGATGTATTCTAGATTTTTTACAGAAACGTAGGAAGTTGTCGTCAAGTCAGTAAGTTCGAAATCTATATATATATATATACTGATTGTTCGAGATTTGTAGAGAAAAATCAAGATATCATAGAATTAGTAATAAGGTTGGATGATTCTTCTCTTGATATTGTTGTTCTAAGGCTATAATAAAAAGAAAATGCTATTTTATGGAGCTAAAACTTTGAGGTATTGATTAGGGTAAAAAGAGAAGAATATCACTTAATTCATTCCTAAATTCTAATGTACCTGATGACGGCATTTCCACACTCCTAATGATCTTTAATTTTTTACCCCGTAAATGATTTTTTAAAACCCAATAAAAGTAGGTTTACCTCAGCACCCGTATCTATAATTACTTTAAACTGAATTTATTGCCTCCAATTGCCGACCATCATCTAACCAAAGAAAAACACAAGTAACTTTACACTGTGCACAAGAAATAAAAGAAATGGTTTAGAATTTAATTTTCCGACTTAATTGAAACAGTGTTGCGGCAGAGTAAGTTGCCGTCATTAATTAAGCCGTCAAGATAAGAATAATGCCAAGCCAAGTCATCGTCACCAAGAACTATGCAGTCTTTGCTTTGTTTCCACATAACGGTGACGCTTCTTTAATTGCCACCCCAGTTGTAGTTCTCATATTGTTGAACCAGTTGAACCCTATATTTTTCCTTCTCCTCGTCCTTGGTAATTGTAAAATTTACTCACGTCCTCTTCGCATAAAATGGTAGAGCTATATAAATAAAAAATGTTACCAATAAGATGAATAGAAGTGGCGTCATGAAAAAGTTGAAAAGTTGAAAATTTTTAACACGACTTCAAATGATTTTGCAATTTTGCGAGAAATTAATTGCCGGAAATCTGGAACTTATTCAATTTGCAAAAAAATGTGATACAGAGGCAAATATTATATTACTGAAAATAGTGGGAATTTTGAAGATAAACTGGAAGCTTTCTAAAATAAGGAATTCGGCGCTAGCAGGCAAAATAGTGTTCTTGCCGTCTTGATAAATGAGAGAAAGAATGCAAACTCCATGGATTCTCCTCTTCTTTAATGTCGTAATAGTAGAAGAGAATATTGGCGATTATCGAGGAATCTATTCAGAATTTCCATATGTACGTAGAGTAATTGTTTTAAAGAATCTGACACCTGAATACGTACATGGTAGGAAAAAAAACTGAATGAAATGGGAAATACCACAGTCTTCCGTTTATCAGAAATAATATTTTTCAGTTCCAAGCCCCTGAAATAAACGTAATTACGAGCAATTCTTCAAAGAAGTTGAATGCCAAAAGGTCACAAGCTTACTTGAAATTTCCACCTTAGTATGATCACTAAGAAAAGCCTCTAGTGCCTTCGAGTCATGCGAAGGATTTTTCAGAAAGAAATAAGAGTTTAAGTAAAACTATGGATCTGTCCTTTGAGACAAAATATGGGGATCAAACTATATAGTTTAGTACTCCGAACAACATCAAAAGGGTACATGGAACAACCTTCATAAACACAATTAAGGTCTTCAAATCCTATTTCTGAAAAGTACTCGAAGCAATACTTGGCTTATTGCTCTCTTCATCAAAAATGAAGCAATATGTAATATGCTTCAAAAGATCAGACAGATCAGATACCCACAATACTATCGGCATAATTCATTTTAATATCCTATAACAAGTTTGTATTAGAGATTCAAAGGCTTGAATCGAAATTTGACGAAAAAACTTGCCTTCTACAGATATAATCGGGTAACCACAAAAGAAAGGTGACAGATATTATTTGGTGTAACGGTTGTTTCAGAATAGGTAAATAGCTACGAGGGTGATAGGATCGTCATATATATCAGCGAACTCGTCCTCGATCTCGAATCTCCGTCGAAATTAACTTACCGACGTGATGCGACTATTGACATCTAAGAATAGGTAATGGTCACGCATGTGATCATCCTGACGTTAATGCGCTCTACCTCGAATACATCAGTACAACTAAAATGAATAATTCCTTCTCCGTTTAAGTTCAAATAAAAGAAATATTTCGAAGATGGAAATAGCTATCGAAGTGCCAGCTTTTCAAAAAAAAAAAAATCCGAAGTATTTCAATTCAATGGTCATCTCATCAGGATGGCTGTGGCCTAGTCCGTCTAGCCATGGATACCCACTAAAACTGTCAAAAAAAACTTGCCGAACTTCTTAACTTCATTTAACTTTTAGCAATACTGATTGATCTATTTTAGACAAAATATTGATATATGTTTATTTATATTTTATAAATTAAACCCTTAGAGGTTGTGATCTTGATCTCTGCTCCACAAAGCAGGCACTTTTAAATCCCTGCTTTCCTTTTTTGCTTTCCGGAAGCCTCAGAGCATCCCCTAATGGTTTCTATTGCCATTTTTCAAAAGATATCTTTAGTAAAATATAGATAAAATTATAACTAGTATAGCAATATCGTTCAAAACCCATAGATTTTTCCATATTTTTATGTGGATATTGCTTTTACAATCGGGGCAACATTGGTAAGTGTACTTAGGATATGGAAATTCACTTGAAAATGGTATACCAAACTGAAAGCTTGTTCAAAAGACACAGAGAAACACTGTATACCTCTAAAATAAAAAATTACTAACGATAAAAATTACTGGTTACTGATATAAAAGCCGAGTATACTAAGTGGACCGATTTGCTCATGTATGGAAAGCTTATCACTATTGAAAGATAATATAAGCTATCTCTTGAGAAATTTGCTGTATTTTAGTCGAATATATTCAAGAAAGTGAAGAGCGTAACTTCGAAACCGGCTAAGTCTGTTTAGATAAAGTTTCAAACTTCAAAATGAAATTCGAAATAAATTGAGTAATAAAATTTCTTTAAGGCATAATAATAATCGTGTTTTATTTCTGAGAATCTGAGGTAAAGAAGCAATAAAGCAATAGAAGAGGATTATTCCTGAAAGCACTTCATGAAAGCACAGACAATACAAAAGATTGAATTTATTGAAATGCTTAATAATATCCTGGGCCTGTTAACAATAAAATCTTTTCAAATCTGCAATTTAATTTTTTTCTTAGAGCAAAATTACTTTTGTCACATACATACATTTCCATGTCACGTGAGTATCGTTAACAAACATACCACCAAAATAATACACCTCAATCTGAGTGCTTCAACCTCACAGGCATGTTAATAAAGTAAATATTGACATATTTCGTAAATATGCCATTTTTTACCAGGTACATGTCACATAGGGGAAACTGCTGTACTTTCAATCCATTCATTTTGACTCTATATATATACATATATATATTTATGTATGTTTGCGATAGAGTCTAGCAACGGATAAACGTAATGTGTAACGTGGAAAACCTGACAGTTTTTATTGAATTTTCCTGTTACATATCCAAGGCTCTAGTATTTTGATTGGCATGTGGAGATTTAATTCAGTTTGGTTTCATGGTAAATCCGAAATAATAGGAACAGTCAAGAGATTTCTAATGTAATGGAATCTATGCATGACTTGACGTTGACATTACGTCAAATTACGCGCTATTCTAGACCTAAATGTAATGTTTCTTGACAGAATAAATCCCTTTGTGGTTCGTGAGAGTTTTTTTTCTGTTCTGCTTGCTTTTTTTGTTTTTGTTTTAATACTGGAGTTTTTGTATTATACTCAAAATTCTAGCATGAATTTTCGGTATTTTTCACTTTAATTTCCAGCATGATAAAAGGATGTGAATTCCTAGATATCACATCCTATATAGAATATTTTAGATACTTGTCGGTGACCCAAAATTAATGTTGGTATTTCTAAAAGACAATAACATTAGATAAGAGTCTTCGCACAACTTGTTATCAGCTTTATAACTACATTTTTAAAGGTTTTTTTTTATCTTTAATGCATGCACATCTTTTAGAATTAAATCTTTATTGGAAGTTAAGTAAGTTGGACACAGTTTGAGTTTCTAGTTTTATGTTAATCATGTTTTTTCTCCTATCGATTCCATATTTTTCCGTTGAATGCTTATTTTTAATATCGACATGATTATTTTTGGAAAAGCAAACGTAAAGAAACGTCCCAAATTATCAAAATTATATGGCCATACTGTGTGCAGGCCTTTACTTGTTTGGTTAATCGGTTTGGTTTTTTCTCTATTTGTGCAAGGGGATCACATATTTTCTTAATTGCAATTATTTTTGCCAGCAATAGTTCCTCTCTTTTCTTTATTTCAGTTTGTACTTTTCGGCTTTAAATGATGCTTTCATAGATTAATAAAACGATGAATAAAGATGTCGCTTCTGTTGGGACGGTTTAAATGAATTTTAAATTCACTTTAAACTCGATCACCCTCTGGGGGAATTTTATTTAATTAACATGACGGATGATGCGTTCATATTCTTTGTAGTGGTTCAGTAAAGTGTAATTTAAAAGTGGCTGAAAACCTAAGTTTTTGAGTCATTAAATTATTTGTGTGCAGTGGCTTTATAATAAGTGTATGTAAAATTGTTAGTAGCTTTTATTTTTCAGGTAAGCTGTTAAAATACGAATTAGAATTTAATACAAAGTGGATTAAGCTAATGGCGACTGTTGGAAGTGCTAATTTCACAATGACTTTTGATGATTTTAGAAAGTTTCGTTGAAATAGTATTTAAAAATATTTCTGTTGGAAGTGCTAATTTCACAATGACTTTTGATGATTTTAGAAAGTTTCGTTGAAATAGTAGATATTTAAAAATATTTCTCATCTTAAGATATGTACAGTTTCGAGTGTTTTCTTTACCAAACAGTTTTATGCACGAGGAAGTAAATGTAGGGGATTTCGTTAAATGAATCATGTAAACCATCCATAATTAGGCTTGCAGATTTCCTTAGGAAATATGTGTTTTATACCCATTTTTTCGGCCATTTGATACGCTATATCACGAACTGTATTACGATCAGGAAAAAATCCGTAAGAGTTTAGATTTTATATGTCCTCTATGATCCGTTTCTCATTTTGTAAACCAAGAACACTAAAAAACATAATAATCTCGATAACATTTAGATGTTAGACTATTTTCCCTTATTTATTTACATTAGGGCTAGGTATTTTTCGTTAGATAACCGGATTTCATTCTTATTTTGAAAGTCCTTCTTGGAATTCTATATTCTCCTTCTGTAGTCCTCAGTGAAATTTCATCAACTTTTACGCAACGCACATCTTCCTTCATAGTTTCTTTCGTCCACATTCCCCCGAGTATATCACTTGTCTTTTGTATGTATTTACCGCTAAAATAATTTAAAAGTTAAGGGGGAATACATAGGGGCATCTACCCCGATTCGAGAGGAGAAACGCCTCGCATCACTGCATAGGAGCAAAAGACTGTGAACGAAAATAAGTCCACACAAATCTCATCAAAACCTTCCAGAATAATCATTTTATTTCATTTCACACAAAACCGACTGCGGTTGTCTTAGATACGGGAAATCCCTTCCGCAATTACCCTATAATTGCTCAATGCAAGAAAAACTCTGTAATGGAGAAGTGCGAAGATTATTGCATATTAACAGAAACAACATTACTGGCTATATCAATCCATTATTGGTTTTATCTCCTTCAACAGATTGACTCAGAAACAGGGTTTGACATTTTTAGAGACCTGTAAACACTACAAACTTCTTTCTGCGCTTCCAGGTGCCGTTGGTATTTCCTTCTAATACCCAACTTATGGTAAAGGAATTTTTTCTCATGGGGGTTCAGTTCTAGCGAGAGGGAAGTAAAGGAATTAGCGGAACAATCCCATCGTCTAAATTCGGAGTAGGCGTCTTTAAGCTACCAGAGCAACCTGATCTATTATGGCCTTCCATTTAAAGACTCCTAATGTAAAAAATCAAGCTTCCGTAACATATTCCGTCCCGCGTCACATCAGTCATCAAGATATATTTGAGTGACGCCGTACCGTCTATCAGATTCCTGGGCAATGAAAAGTGTTGAAGACCAATGAGTTTGTGTCAGATTTTGTTTCAAATTCGGCAAAAACTTTGAAAAAACTTTTCAAATGCTTCAGGAATCACACTGGTAGGATTGTACGAACTGAATGCAGTGCTACGAATGATTCAAATATTTCAAAGCAAGAAAATTTTTGACCGCCAAAAATTTCTAAAAAGGAAGAACTTCCATGTCAATAGACGGTAACTACGTTAAAAGTTCGTACTGTAATTCTTAAAAATGGCTATCCATGAGGTTGCTGAAGAAGTGAGTGTCAACATAGGATTGTATCATGCGATTTTAATTGAAAAAACTTTAAATATGACATATTTCAACAAAGTCCATCCCCATTTACACGTGATTATTTGCTGAAACACCTGATCATCATGCTCCATACATTTAACACTCCGAATTGGTATCTGATAAACGTTTCCCATTTCCCTTTTTCCAAGATTGAAATAAATCTTGAAAGGACACCGTCTTTCAAACCATACTAGAGCTCTAAGCAAACCTAACTCGAGATTTTTGGACTAGAACTTGGCGCTGGTCTGGCTTGCCCGATCTCTATTAGGGTCCTGATATGGCAGCCTAATCTGACGTAGATCCGAAATGTAATGCTGTTGCGAGTCCGAGCCCCATCAGGATAACAGATAACATTTTTAAATCGCGAAAATGCATCTCCGCCTCAAAGCTGATCTGCTATGGATTTGAACTCACACCCAACTGCGTTATAAGCAACTTCTTTTATCACTACTATACCACTACGCGAACCTGATCTTAACACCAAGTGTCCATAAAAATGTAGTTCAACACACTCGGTATGTTTGTTCATGAAACTGAAGCACTTTTACGATTTCACCTTTTATTTTAAAAAAATCGTTTTCCACAACTTTCCTTTCACAAAAACCTTCTTTCATCTCTCTAATTCGACTCTAACAAAAAGCCTTAAAAATTGTAAAATTTAAGTCAACCAAAACACGAGACAAAACCTACTAAAGCTTATTTTTTTTTGAATATCTGGCTGTTAATCGTATAGCTTCTCCGGATATCTGTGTTCAACTCATCGCTTCTTTTGCTAATTTTTCTTTAGCAGTGATAATATTTCCTTGATTTTGGTTCTTATGGTAAGCAACACTTAACAATTTGGAGTAATGAATTCCCTTTCTGTTGAAGAGTGCATCTTATATCCCCTCTAAGTCCCATTCAATTTATATTGGCGTCCCTGTCGATAGCTACAAATTTAAGAAATGGTCTTGGAGAGGCCAAAATTTGAACTTCATTATTGACTACCATCAGTTGGCGAAATTTCAAAACAGAACAGCTTTTATGTCATTAAATATATTACATATCAAATCCCGAATTTTATTTGGATCAAACAAAGCTTGCTTTGAAATTGTTGCGTTTTGGTAAAATCATCGAGACCAGCTGAGGATCCCCATAAAATTGTTGCATTCTGACAAAATTGTGGTAACCAGTCGAGGCACGTCTTATGCCCAATTGGGCATTTCATATTAGGAACCGATGAGGGCCTCGCAGGAACTCCCCAATATAACTTACCGACCTACAGCCTGATCTAGCCCTGAAGGTGTTAGGACATGGCCCAACAAATTTCTGCTCGGGAAGACCTGTGCGCAACAAACCACCAACAAGAAAGGAAGTTTAAAAACGCTACATAAAGTCCAATTCCAATCTTCAATAAGACTAATATAACCTCAAACTCTATGCCAAGATGACAATGAAAATTGGAGGCCTGCAAAGTAATAACATCAAGCAGGGTCAAAATAGTAAATCAATCCTTTTAGCTCTGCAAGTTTCCGCGAAAAAACGGGGTATACCCTATTCTTCTGCAGTGAAACCTCTAAATCCATCCATTTTCAGTCAGTGGAGAGAAAGATAAGAAGAAGTATCTTATTAAACATGTAAATTACTTTTATTAGGAAATATTAATTAAAACAAAACTTCCAGTATGTCCTATCAAAACCAAGAAACCATGCTGTACAACTTTGCGTATAGAAACTCCGAGAGTACTTCAAACTGTTCTTTTAACCTCTCAGATGAAAAATAAAGCAAATTTAACTTCTTCCTAAATTGTTCTACTTAAACAATTTCCAAAAAAGATTTAAATAGCAACCAAACACGGGGAGCTATCTCCTCGAAAGGAATAAAACTTTCACAAAATTTTTAGTTAATGAAATGTGTAATCTGTAAACAAGAAGCTATTTGCATGTTTACTCCTTCCCAACCGAAAAGTTACCCATTTAACGTTCTCTCGTAAAAGGCCAAAGAGAAACTTTCGCCACACTTAACCATCTTCACTTTGTGTTTTGAACTCTTGAAATGGGAAAAAGTTTTTCCCATTGATCGAACTGGTGAAAATTCTTAACAATTGATGGGCTATTCATGAAGTACATAAATGGAACCAAGTGACTGATTTGGTGATATCGGGAGCAGTTCTTCCATTGATCCATTTTACAGGCTTAAGTTGAACCATTCTAGATTTAGAGACAGACCAAGTTTGAGGACATACTCCATTTGGTTGATCAGTTATTGTCCCAATGAGAAGGACTCTTAAGCAGTCTAATGAGACGAAAACAAAATTTATCCTTCCTGCCCGAATAGGATAGCATTCGAGATTTTGTTCCGTATCAAAACTTTGTTCGCTACTTCATTTGCAGTCTACGTTTGGCAGCCAGAATCAATAAAATTCGTCTTTTTTTGGTTTTTATGTAAATTTTTAGATTCAGGTTCATTTTCATTCAAATTCAGTGGTCCGTTCTTTTCACGAGAAATTGATTTGACTTTTTAGTCAGACTGTCGCATTAGTTCTTGTTGCAATCTGTAAATGCAATGTTTCAATGAATTTTGTATTGCTTTCTTTAAGTGGATATGAGCATTTACCCTACGGAGAAAACTGAGGGAAAATAAAATCCAGATTATCAAAATCGTCTCAAATTTCAAAAATAAATAAAGCTAAGTTCTTGTTTATGGTGTTAAACTCTGTTCAAATTCATACGTGCTTCCATTTTCACAGTTTATATTACCCCAAGCAGAAATTTATATGCAGAACTTGTACGAAAAGAAAACAATTTCATGGGTGAAGGGCTAACCTCACGAGCTATAATCAAATTTTTTGACACTATTATCCTCCCCTTTCACCAAAAATTACATCTCACTTGGCATAAGTACACGATTACGATTACTTTCCAACTCAAATGCAAACATGAGTCGAGAAACATAAAAGAAACCACCAGAGAAAATTTATAGCTGTGCTCTATGGATGACATGCACATCTCCTTCGACCAACAGTCTCCCCTTGCATAAGGGACTAGATTACGTGCGCTACATTTATCTTAAGGATTGTTTTTGACAAGCTTTTCCATTATTTACCTTACTGGAAAAAGATTACGGCAGAAGCTTTATTATTTGATTTATTCGCCAGGATATTTTTGTCTTTATGAATATTGTCGGAAGTAAACTTTTACAAGGAATTTCGGATTTCGGAATTAAGATAATGAACGTGATTTTAAGGCCTAGAATTTACTATGTGAATCCTCACGAGTGGCTGCACAGAAATCTTTTCGTATAGGGATAGAAAGTGAATTACGTAGTGAAACTCTTCGTTATTTGTATTTACTTTTAATTTTTAACACATTCTTTAACATCTACGAATAAGTTTATTAAGGCCTTCAAAATAATAATTCTTTTCTTTTTTGAAGTTTTGAAATATATCACATCATATTTAACTATTTTCTTACCACATTCGAATTTTCTTCCCACTCGAAATATGCCTTAAGAGTTCCTATTTTTATACCCTAGATGTAGGGTATTATAGCTTTGAGCAAACGTTTCAAATATTCATAATACACAGAAATAAACTACATTGCCATTAATGGGAGAAGAAAAGAAATCGTTTAATAGATGTCCGTCTGTCTGTCTGCAAGTTATCTCAAGAACGCAT